>JAEMWC010000278.1:670000-687500 GCA_016490735.1 Pachyseris speciosa
TAACATATATCACGATAACGATCTTTTAGAGAGCGAATTATAGTGAGCAGGGTCCAATTATGCCTCCAATGACGACTGAGAATAAGGGTTGCCCTGAAGTCTAACCAAGTACTCGTGTAATTTGGAACCCGTATGGTGGTGTGATGAACGAGGCAAACTCATAAGTTTGGAAATTACAATCGAACCTCTCCTTACGGACACCTCTCTAATGCGGACAGCAATCTATCACGGACACTTACTTCCCTTAAAAAACTGTTTACTACGGACCCTCTGTAGTGCAACAACGGATAATCAAATCATATAAACTTGACTGACAGCTTCCAGATACAAACTTTTAAGTGAGGCTTTGTTGAAACTTATATTTTATTTTACGCACGTGTCAATGCAGTACGCAAGACTCCAAATTAGCTGACGGATGTTGCAAAATTATCTAAAAAAGGCAGTCATTGCTTTTTAAACTGACGAAACTGTTTTAAGCCAATTAAGCGGGACAAACTCCGTCCGCTGATGCACATATGCTACCCTAGCAACAGACCCGAGGTGTTTATTATGCGATGGAAAAGAATATTTAATAAGTTAACTAGTACTTCAGTCGAATGCAAAACCAATTCAACTCAGCAAATCTTTTGTTTCAAGTTCACCTGTCTTTGCTCATTAATGAGCCTATTCATCATTTCCTTCAGCGATATTAAAAGTATTTTAGTTTCTTCCGCAATATATACTTCAATTTTAAAATACATACATACATACATACATACATACGTTTATTGCAACTCCCAAGCTGGGTTTTTCAGTTACAAAGCTTACATTAAATTATTGTAATATTATAATAATATTATATTGGCCTAAAAATTAGTTCCTTCCGCGGTGTAAAAAGTAATTTAGTTTTCTGCCCAATCGTTAAGTTTAATTTAGTTTCTTCCAATAAGAATACGTTTTGCTATCAACGTAGTTTTCTGTCGCATCGTTAAGTTTAATTTAGTTTCTTCCAATAAGAATACGTTTTGCTATCAACGTGTAATCCTCACGCGGAAACTGTTCACACAAATTTAGATGTTAAGTTGGATCTTTTGTTTCTACCACCTGACGGTTGCCACACTGTCACCTTGCAAGACAAAAGGAAGCTGTACAAACAAAGAACTCTTGCACAATATACAAGAAACCTAGTTGAGCTTGTGAAAGTCGGTTACGTCCGCGGTTACGGTTACATAGACGGTTACGTCTGAGTCAGAGGGTCTGCGTCTGAGGGTTACACCCTTGGTTATACTGAGGTCACGCCGAACCTTACGTCAGTTACGACTTGAGTCAGAATAAACCTCCGCTGTTGAAGATCGTGTTTTCTCTGCTGTTCGACGAGTCCAGTTAGTCAGATTTGATACAGAAGTTGTGACGAGCTTCCCCTCGCCCGCAAGTGAGTTGCTCAAGAGTTAATCAGTCCCCCTCGTTATCGAAGTTCGCAGTTAGCATACGCAAGTTGTCTCCGAGAACAACAAATCTCCCCGGTACAAGCAAAAACTCTCGTCACAACCCACCGGCTCACAACTGAACCAATTAAGTAGTACAGAAAAATTAGTGTCCTTATCATTATTACATCCATTCCTCTGTACGTTGTGGTTGCAATGAACGCACAATAATTATGTGTCAGTTCTTGGAGATGGTGGATTTGTAAATAAAGGTACATTTTTATATTGGAGTAGTATAGGAAATTGCCAACGTGGCGTTCATAAACCGATAAACGTGGAAAATTCTCAATGCACAATACACATATGATATCCTGTTCGCAATGCGGTGATTATTATGTCCACGAAGAAAGCGTAAGTGTAGTCGATGGCTCGTTGACCTCGACTTGTTATCTAGTTCTTTTTCCATGATACAAAAGTCGTAGAGAGCAGTAAAGAATAAAGAACCTTCAGTAGGTTAATGAACTAGGTAAATCAGGTAAATATTCTTTTACAGGGCGGTTTGCTTCGTTAACGATATAACGCACTGATTGTCGGTTGCTTAAATATATTACTTCTGTATTACGTAGCAGCTTGTAAGAAATGACAGTTGAGATTAGTCAGGAGTACCCAACGAACCCCTCTTCAAAAATAACCGCTCTTCACCCTTTTTATCCCTGGCTGGCATTCCCTCAGAACAATCCTTTTGCTTGCTGGTTTAGCGTAATATTTATTTACTTGCTGGCTGCCTGATTTCCAATTCCAGTCCTTGCTGGGAAAATTATTACATTTCTGATCCTGGCAAAACAATTAACAACAGATTTCCGGTTAATTGTTGACAGGAAAATAGGAGTGGTCTTTTTATTTTAAGAGTTGTCAGTCTGTGCACGGCCTTTGTGGTCTTGTGAAAACTTGATGACTTAACAAGTAACAAGAGGCTACAATTAGCCTAAACCCGGGCTTGTAAAAAACAGTATTGTATCCCTAACTTAGTGCTAAACAAAAGAATAGAGGGAAGTCTGTCTTTCTTACATCGGACGCATTGTGTTTAGCTTGTGTTGGAGTCTATTTCTTTAGACCCCTATCAACATTTATTCCTCTAAAATACAGCTCAACCATTGAGAACAGTAATTATAACACTTGTAAAAAATATTTCTAAAAGAACAAGAAAAAGAGAAACAGAAAAATAAAGCCCGTGATATATACCACTAAAAAAGCTAAAAGACATCAAACCCGGGTTAGCTGTGTCACAGGCAAGAACAGTGACCTTTAGGCCACAGAGGTTTATCCTTTTGCAAGGTGATAAAAATAGTGCATTGATTCCAAAAAAAAAAACTAAGCACACTTGTTTTCGCTTCGATGGATAATTGTTTGAGAAAGGAAACGCTTATCGAACGATGTAGGATTTTTTCGCATAAACGTTAATGGAGTACGTCTCGGTGAAATGTGAGTAGAAAATTAATTAGCAGAGTGAAACTGTTTACAAACACTTCTCCTTTGTCGTCTCATGTTATTATAATCGGCTCCAAAGCACAAGACCTAGAAAACTCAGACCCACCCCCCCAAACTGTAAAAACTCAAACCCCTCATAAACGGCGATAATTCATTTTGCCCACGTTTATTTCACTTTGAAAATTTGTATAGTTGTGAGGGGGTCTGAGTTTTCCAGTTTGGGGAGGGGGGTGGGGGGGGGGGGTCTGAGTATTCTAGGTCTCGTGCTCCGGAGCCGATTATAATAACGTGAAGTGTTTGTTATCTGCGATAAATAGACGGTGTAACATTTCAGCGCACTGAACGGCGATAATTTATTTTGTCCACGTTTATTTGACTTTGAAAATTTGTATAGTTTTGAGGGGGTCTGAGTTTTCCAGACTTGGGGGGGGGGGGGTGGCGGGGGGGGGGGCTGAGTTTTCTAGGTCTGAGGTCTGAGTTTTCTAGGTCTGAGTTCTCCAGACACCCGATACGGGGAACACGGCGGCAATCCATCTGGAGTTAAATTTTGGTCATGTTAAAAGCTTTCTTCTCGCTGTTGAACTTGCAAACATTCGTATAGACACTTCTCTTAACATATTAGTTGTTCAGACTTCAAAGACACAAGGTGAATCGACGTTTTCCAATACGTGACAACAGGCATCATTCTTGCTGTTGATATGAGATTTACACTTCCGAATCACTCGGCCGGGAAAGGTCAAACTCCCTTTGTCTGTAGTCTCTAATTTTTGGCGCTCCCCTCGCGTCGCGTCTCCTCGCAACTTCGCGCGCGCACGTGGCCCCAAAATCCGTCGCCAAAATTAGAGACTACTCGCAATCTCCTGAAGCAGTCCATCTGCCATTAAGTTTACTCATGTTAAAAGCTTTCTTCTCGCCGTTGAACTTGCAAACATTCGCATAGACACTTCTCTTAACATATTGTTTGTTCAGACTTCAAAAGCCACAAGATGAATCGACATTTTCCCGTACGTGACAACACGCATCACTGTTGTTAAAAATAGTTAGCGCTTGCGCAGAAACGCCGGAAGTGCCATTTGTGGATGATACTCGACGACGAAAAAGAATAATCGTCGGTAGTTTAAGACCCGGGCGCCGCGCGAGACGCGCGCAGCCCGGGTAATTATACGGATTGCATTACAGTTCGCTTGTGTTACCGGTATTTGCTGTCTATTTTGTTCATCTGTCATTAAGAGCGGTAACAGACCGTTGACATTTTTCGTGGATTCTACCCGCCGAAGAAGCATTCCGTTGAAAGTTGATGTGTTCATTTTACTGTGCTGAGTCTGTTTTCGGGATTTTCTGAAACTTTGGATAACAGGCTTGTTCACTTTCATTGGCCTTTTGGTAAGTATCATTGGCGCAATTAACCGTCTACTTCCTTGAGGTGTTTTGGAAGAAATTACAGAATCGATTTCTTTTCTTACTTTTTGTGTTGCAGAGCCATTTTAACCTGAAGTGGTAAGGGGTCGTGAGGGTCTTCTCCCGCCGGGCGGCTCGATAGTTCCAGCTGAACTAGAAATTGTAGGTAAGGGTGACTGTTTTCTAAGTTTTTATTATTATTCGTGCAACATAGACTGACATCGAGAGAATCTGCTCGGCCGGCGGAATTTGAAATAGTCGATCATCGAAGCACAAGCAACGGTGATGAAAAATGCTAAAGTAACAACTTGAGAAAGGCGGTCGTTTGATACATTAGATGATACCCTGGGTACCAGAGGGTTTTTTTTTAAACCAAAGTAACATTCTGAGTAATTGTGCTTTAAAATTTATGTAGTCAGTGGTGCCAAAACGCTGAAACGTAATGGCACTGACAGCGACGGAAAAACTCTGGGTCTGATCTGTTACTGTATTTGAACTCAGTTAATGAATTGCCAAAATTTCGGTCCCAAAACAAACATTCACGGTGCGTTTACCCATGAATACTTGACGGCTTTTTTCTGAATTTCCTATCATTGGTTCATTGATTTTTATGTGAAATTTTCGTCGCTTTGCACTGATTAGACTGATCTTTTTATCCGCTGCACGTGATGGACTTTCAATAGAGGCGTGCTCGATTAGTACAGTAAGTGATATTTTCCGCTATTTGTCTATTGACTGCAATATCCTTCATTTCCAATATACATTGCGTTACGACATACATAACTTCATTTCAAGATCGAAATAAGCGTAGCATACACATTTGAACTGGCTAGTGATCTCCATTCCGTTCAGGCAATATAGTCAATGGTTCTTTTCACCTTTTCTGGAATTTCCGGTGAATAAACCCTTGATTTTCTGCGTGAGCAAATTAAGTCCCGAATAGCGTCGGAGTTCGTTGGTTATAAATGCAATTTGTTTTCAGACCTCGAAATATCGCTCATTACTAATTGGGGAACATTTTTCTTTGCCAAATTGTTAAAAAATCCACATATCTTTTCTGTGTTTGTGGTACTTGCGCGAAATCTGTTTTCCTTTTGAAAGACATTACAAACGATGTCATGGAGAGAATTGTCGAAAAAAATTAACCTTAAAAGTAGGATATTCTTCGATTAACTTATAGCTGAGTTTTTAATTTCCACGTTTCTCTCCTTCTTATTTTGTATTTTTGTTGTCAGAGGTTTCAGCTATTCTGACATTTGAAGCGGACGCAAGACAAAAGATGGACCGGTACGTGACCGTGAGTCAACATCGAGTTTGCCCATTTCCTGTAGCCATTTTCAAAGGTGCAAATCTAGAACCACCCGAAATAGTTGGACAAAACTTAATTTTGACATGAAAATATCGTTCTTTGGTATTGGCCCTCGCTGCCACGGACTTATTCTCAGAATGGACAGGCCCTGGGTTGTTAGCGTTTTACGCTGGCACTGTTGGTCGGCATAAACCATTTCCTGTATCTGAACAATTTTTTTACTCTGCCAAGTGTTAAGGTTGCACAAGAAACGTTGCAAGAATGTGTTTGCTGCCTAACAATAAGTATAACGAATGCGGCGATAGAGTATCGACATATCGAGGATAGGCGATTTCTTTCCATGCCCAAGCTCGCATCAATGGTTAGCCGCGAAGCCACATTCCTTTCTCTAATCGCTTGACAATTTTAAATGAAGATACAATACTTTCAGGCGGTTGAAATGAGGTTTTTCGTAGAAATTCTATAGAAATTTCTGACTGCCGGGCATTTAGCCCAGAATGAGATCCTTCCCCGGGCTGCCGCGCAAAAATCACGCAGCTTAGAACTTGATCTCAAGTGTGCGGCAGAAACCGAGAGCAGTGCAGTAATAAAACAATTCATGTTATTTTTTCTTTAGTCTTTTCTGTTGCAATCTTTGATAGGAAAACATCTTGTATAGAACACTTAGCCACCGATAAATGAATTGTACGTACGTTCCCTTGACTGATTTTAAGTGACTCAAGTACACAGTGACTGTACAGTCAGCCAGTTAGGCCGTTCGGGGCTTAACGTTCCCAAATGCATAGGTCATTTGAGTAATAAATTATATGAAATTAATCTTGAACAACACAGTCGACGAAGGGATCAAGAAAACGTATACATCTGGAAGGTTCCATATGGAGTTGTCAAAGACCCTTCTGCAGAATGATGTCAACAGTCTCCCGCCGCGTGTGTAGAGGTAGAATTTGTATGGTATAACTGGAGGTGAAGTGTTTTGCAAGTATGAAAATGAAAATCAAGGCCGCAGGAGATCGTACAATAATTCTTTTGTACAGTGTTTGTACTACCTGCAAGATATACCAGAAATCGTTGCAAACATTCTCAGTGGTTAGGTCTAACTTTGAAAGGGTGCGAACTTTGCGTTTCTTGCAGACTTTGCTCTAGGCTTTTTCAACTAAACTACTTCGTAGAAATAGTGGGTGTGTTTGCGAGCTTTTGCCGTGATTTGTTGCAAGCGCCAAACATTATTCGAAAAGGACGCCAACTTTGTCTTTCTTGCACACTTTGCAGTGAGGTCTTTCGAACTACTTGGTAGAAATACCGGGTGTGTTTGCGAGCTTTTGCCGTGATTTGTTGCAAGCGCCAAACATTATTCGAAAAGGACGCCAACTTTGTCTTTCTTGCACACTTTGCAGTGAGGTCTTTCGAACTACTTGGTAGAAATACCGGGTGTGTTTGCGAGCTTTTGCAGTGATTTGTTGCAAGCGCCAAAAATTATTCGAAAAGGACGTCAACTTTGTCTTTCTTGCACACTTTGCAGTGAGGTCTTTCGAACTACTTGGTAGAAATACCGGGTGTGTTTGCGAGCTTTTGCCGTGATTTGTTGCAAGCGCCAAAAAGTATTCGAAAAGGACGCCAACTTTGTCTTTCTTGCACACTTTGCAGTGAGGTCTTTCGAACTACTTGGTAGAAATACCGGGTGTGTTTGCGAGCTTTTGCCGTGATTTGTTGCAAGCGCTAAAAATTATTCGAAAAGGACGCCAACTTTGTCTTTCTTGCACACTTTGCAGTGAGGTCTTTCGAACTACTTGGTGGAAATACCGGGTGTGTTTGCGAGCTTTTGCCGTGATTTGTTGCAAGCGCTAAAACTTATTCGAAAAGGACGCCAACTTTGTCTTTCTTGCACACTTTGCAGTGAGGTCTTTCGAACTACTTGGTAGAAATACCGGGTGTGTTTGCGAGCTTTTGCCGTGATTTGTTGCAAGCGCCAAAAATTATTCGAAAAGGACGTCAACTTTGTCTTTCTTGCACACTTTGCAATGAGGTCTTTCGAATTACTTGGTAGAAACACCAGAAATATGTTTAAATTAGAAAAAAAAAAACCAGCAGGTGTGCTTGCTAGCTTTCGCAGTGATATGTTGCAAGCACTAAAACTATTCAGGGAATGGATGCGGCACGAAAAGGATGCGAACTTTGTGTTTCTTGCACACTTTGCAGTGAGGTTTTTCGAACTAATTGTTAGCAATACCGGATGTGTCTGCGGTCTTTCGCAGTGATCTGTTGCAAGCTCCAAAGTTATTTGAAAAAGGTGGAATTTTTTCAGTTTTGCAGAGCGATGGTTTCTGATTGCTTGTATGATTCGGTATTATGATTGGCTATAATACTTGTCTTAGGTAGTTATTTCATCTTTTTTTGCAGCTCTTCCTATTGATCTTTCAAGTGATTTGGTGGGGTGAAGGGATGTCGCATTTCTCCAGGCACATGTAAGGAACAGAAGGATCGAGTCAGCCTAACACCTAAAAAATCGGAAATGGCATAGCATTTTCCGAAAATAAAAACGTTCAAGTAGTGTGAAATTTTAATTGTTATATGGATTGTGATATGGATTCGTTTCCATTTTCTACCTAACAGCAAATGTGGTTTTGGTTATCCAAATTTCGTCATTGGCTAAAAACTTTCTCGCGAAAGTTAAACGCGGAATCACAACTGCACGAAATCTTTCTTGAAAATAGTTTTTCATTGGATTTGATTACAAAGGAAGTATGAACATTAAAAGCTGGAAAAATGAGCTGTGACCGTTTATGGTCATAGGTGAACTTAATCCAGCGACATCTTTTAGGACAATAACGGTTGCCCGAAGATGCAAGCCAAGAAAATATTTGAAGCATAAGGCTCTATCTTCCCCCTTGAGATCAGGCTCTTCCATCTCGAGGTGAGTAAAAAGTATGGTACTTTTTTTATAATGGTAATGACAACTAAATATAGGTTTCTCTAAACCAAGATGTCTATATTATTGTGTTTTTGCTGGCAAAAAAATGAGAAAAACAAAGAAAAATAAAAACGACAACAAAATCTCCTTGCTGGCAAAAAAAATTCGTCTCCTCTAAATGCTGGGAAAATAGACTTAAAAAATACTCGCTGGCTGGGAAAAAGAAACTGGTAAGACGGGTCCTGGCTGGCAGCTACAATTGTCAGTTTTATTGCTAGCTGGCTCTGAAGAGCGGATAAATTTTTCCCACGGAAGTTAACAATTAACCAGAAATCTGTTTGCAGACGCTCACAAATCATTTTAGCCAAAAACGGTTCAATTCTAAAAAAATTGTCGTTGGGTACTCCTGATTAGTTGGGAGTAAAGCGAAGTAGAATCGAAGGTATACATGTATGTGATCTAGCATCCCAATACTACCCTCGACATGCAGATTATCTGAGTTTGGGGTTTTTGTCCTGCCAGTTCATTGCATTAGACAACTGCAATCAGTGAGCTCGCTTTCACTGTAAACAAAAGTGTTGACGACGGGCTGCTTCCGATCCAT
The DNA here is from genome assembly GCA_016490735.1 of Pachyseris speciosa. NCBI lineage: Eukaryota > Metazoa > Cnidaria > Anthozoa > Scleractinia > Pachyseridae > Pachyseris > Pachyseris speciosa. The sequence goes on from JAEMWC010000278.1 coordinate 679,111, forward strand.
ATCACAATCCTAAACGAGAAGGCAGCTTCCTACGAATCGTGCCTTTACACAAAGTTATCGCCATCCTCTTAAGTGGCAACAGAAAGCCATAAATTCCATGTCATATGACCTCTTTTGAAAATATTCTGTCTGTTTTTGATAAACCACACGATGTTTTTAAAGTTCATTGTTTAATGAAGACATGTTTCGGATGAGACATCATCCATCGTCTGTCTGTTTCTATGCAAATCGCTGGTCTGTGTTGATTGAAAGTTGTCATACAAAGCCCTTTATAGCTGAATGCATGTGATTGGTCTTTAAGATTTAGGGGATTCCCCTACTATGTGGCGTTTTAAAAGTCGTCATCGTATCATGTAAGAGAAAGTGAAATGTCTTATGAACCATAATGCCATGTTTTTTGGCACGAAATAAACGTAAAACTGGTAATTTGAGGGAAATTAATTTACATATATACCGTAACTTTGAGGTAAACTGAGATTATTACTTTTGCTGATTTCTTGAATTTAATTAAACGATGTGAGATTATGTTCTAGAAACAATTCAAAACTTATAGAAAACGTACCATTTCCTACCAGTTTTAACTTGAAAATCTTACTCTGTCAAGATACACACACTGCTAGAATATCGATTGAATTCCCTATCTTTCGTTTTGCCAACTAAGCCAGCTGAGAGAAATGGCCACCGCTTAGTTTGGCTCTCAACCAAACTAAATAAACTGGCAGGGGGAAAAGTGTAAGGACATGTTAAAATAATGGGTGCAATTATGGGTAACATTTTTGTGTAAAACAGCCCCATCCACACACTCCAAGGCTCACATGCATCGCCGCATTAATACTACTCAGTGTAAAGACTTCTAGAAGAAGCAGAATTGATAGAAACTAACCAAAATTAACGATTTCATTGTTATCACACCCAGATTCACTAAGTTTCTCTCGGGTTTGAAAACTCTAACAATCCCAACAATTTCCGAAACAAAATGTTCAAGACATTTCACAGTAAATAGGCCATTTCCGAATTACCTTTGGCCTCTTTTTCAAAGCGAGTCCTGGTGCTCATCTTTTCATATGAAAATTAGTTTTCATTCACATGCAAATTAAACTCATTTTCATACGAATGGATGAGCACCAGGCCTCGCTTTGAAAAAGAGGCCAAAGGTAATTCGGAAATGGCCAATTAGTTACATGCACTACAACTGATTATCAGCTTACAATTAATTTGAATTTGGAAAGTTGGCAAAGCATGGAAGCATGGACTATTTGATGACGTATCGAGCGTTTGCCCTTCGTAAGACTACAAAACAGTCGTATTTTCTTGCTCCCTCTTAAAATTCACACAGACGTGCTTCATCCAAATGCGAACGTCAATTCGAGTGCGAGAGACTCATGATTTCACTAGTACGCTGCAGAATTTGTGGTTCAGAGGCCGCGCGCGTTCGGGTAGCAGAACAATAGCACGCAGACTGAACACGGACGGAGAAATAAATACGTACTAACTTGAATACGTACGTAGTAAAGGCGATTACCAACTGTCCTTTACAGATGCTTTGTTTTGTTTCATCTTGTTCTTGTTGCGCAGTTATAATTTCGTCCTGATCAATGACAGACCATAATACTTAGAGTTTTCTGGTTTTCCGAGACTAGAATCATGCTAGAAATCATGGACGGGCGACTTGGCACGAGTTATGCAAAGTAAGCATATTTAGTTATATTTCTTTAAAAAAACAAAAAAAGTCCAGTTAATATTAGTAACTAAAGTTTCCGCGAATAAACTCAGAGATACAGAGTAATATGGCCATGGATTTTCTCACGGAGTACCCACCTATCGGTAATTATAGAAACTTTTATGACTATTAAAGGACAACCAGACGCCCACCAATTAAAGTTAATGAGCGACATCTAAAGTAATACTTGTTTATTTTACATAAAAAGCTATCCCTTAGAAGAACATGCAAGGTCAAACCGGGAAATAGCAAGCAAAGTAAATTGCTTACTTTCAAAGAAATCGTAAAAAAGTAAACTGTTCTACCCTGGAAAACCATACAATAAAGACATGATAAGTTGTGACAAATGCTGCATGATCGACGCCAAAAAATGACATTATCTTAAGTTAAAAATAAAAAAGGACCTCTTATTTTAACCTGACAGAGCTAAATTTAGCTCAGAATTCCCCAGCGAAGATAAAACAAGTAATGGTGATATGGTAATGACCGGTGCCCTAGGCACGGTAGTTATATATTCTTCCGCATGTATTTCTGCGGTGTGCTTACCGTTCTGTTTCCCCGCTAAGTACAGTTTACGAGGTTTTCATGAGGAGGAGGAGGGGGGGGGGAGGGGGGGGAAAGCATGCTTTATAAGAAGCCATGAAAGAATTACGTATCTTCTAGCTCTGAATTTGCCGAAAAAAGACCAACACAGTTGCTCCTAACAGTGTGCACGTTTACTTGATAGCATAAATTAGCGTATGAAATTCACGCAAAATGTTGTTCCAGCTTGTTCCAGCTGCTATCTCCATGTCAATATTCGCTCGTTACTGTGTACGTTCAGTTAAGAATCGTTGAATAAATTATTTCGAACGTATCCTTGTGAAACAACACAAACGACCGCAAGCTAAACAAGAAAAGAAAAGCGGTGAACTCGAAGCCTGAGCAATCAACTGGAAGTACACAAATCATTATATGTGGCAGCCACTGCCTTGGTAACGAAGTGTACGTGTAATTGAAGCGGTTTATGTCACTCGAGAGATTCAGGGAATTCACCGTGATCAAATGGCTTCTTCTGTCGTTTAAGCAGTACATCGACTTCTTTCAGCAAGGCGCACTACTCTGTTTGGTGCTAGCTATTTACTCTCGAATTTATCTCCTGACAAAGCATATGACTAGATTTTAGTATAGGTAATAGCATGATTTGTGGTGATATTTGGGATAAATACCACGAGCGATACCTCAGAATTGTTATACATATGTTTAAGCGAGCAAATTAGTTTCGAAATTCTTACTTTTGGAACAGCTGGTCCAGGTCGATGAATGTTTTATCCTTATTTTGGTTTTCTTTAGCATCTTGAATTCGAAAATCTGGAAACTTTCCTCCATTTTTGTAAAGCACTCGCACAGAGACGTGATTTCGTGATTTTGGTGACCATAGAAACTGTAATTTTCACATCTAGGTATTTCAAATGAAGATGGAATACCTCTGCTCTCAGCCAATCAAATTGCAGAAATTTCTCAGGTACTAGTATAAATCTTTGAACTCATGTCAGCGATTTGACAACATTTTAAGGGTTTCAAGTAAGGGCACTTAGTAGATGTGAAACGGTACACGTATCCTATAAGAAAATAAGTCAACACGAAAAAAGAAAGCTTAACAGCAAATTACTCCTTGTTACGTGTACAATGTCAGTAGCTATTCTCGGTTTGCACGTCACGCAAGTATCACGCAAATAAAAAATAAAATCACTTACCTTTCAATAAATGAAGTCAAGTAATTGAGATATTGTAGAAGAGTAATAAATAAACAACGTGTCCAGTTATCAGGGCTGTGCGATATTCCGAACTCGAGTTATTCGTCAAAGAATTTCACTCTAGATTATAGTGTTTAGTATAGAGACGTCATGTTGGAGTTCCTCTGAGAAGCACCAACATGGAGGCTGAAAATCCAGTGGAAACATCTGGAGTTTAGTTTGGCTCTCTTAAAACACTTTTTTCCCTCTGCTAAACTTGAAAACATTCGTTTAGACACTTCTCCTAAAATATTTGTTATTCAGAACTCGTAAACACGAGGCGAATAGATATTTTCGTGTACGTGACATGTCTCTCACAAGCAATCTAGATGTCACACATTGTGGAAAACTTCCAAATTCAAACTGCTCTATTTTCAAAACAAAGCGTGCTACCAGGCTGAAAACAGGCCAGCAGATATATCATTAAAATGTCTTTTACCTGATGAAGGTAAAATTTCAAAATTTTTAATTCTAGGTTTTTCTGACGTCACGTGCAAACCAAGAATTCTTACTTCAATTTATTTTACTCAAAGAACTGATGTTCTTGTCTAGATCTATATCTACCTTACATGACTCGAAAGGTCCTTGCCAAGGCGAGTTGCAAGAGTGCCATAAAAAATTAAAATAAAAAAATACATATATGCCATGCATGTTAAAAAAAATAAAAATAAAAACTAAAAACAGTAGAGTCAAAAACCAAGCAGGTTGGCATTCAAAGCCGCCCTTGTACATGTAGCATCGGGAGGCTCAACTATGAAATGAACCGAAGAAGAGTTCTATGCTGTTGGTGTAGGGGAATTACCCAGAATTAATTTCGGGCGTGAACGAGGCAAGTTGAGACAAACGAGATTGGCTCTCAGAGACGGGCTGAAGCGTGGCTGGCAGAACTGAAATGCGAGAGAAAACGTTCATTGCAGATGCCAAGGGGAGAGCTTGAGGTTTTTTGTAAATGTAGAATTTGATATTTGGGCAATGTTTTTTATTAAAAAGTTGACCGCAAAAATGTGTAATTTTTGGTGTTATTCTTTGGCCAAAAGACTAGAATTTTGGGCTTTGCTGCCAGACAAACGGTAATATGCAGCGGAATTCGGGAATTACAGTCACTTTGTTGGCTGTGATGATTGCAAAGCACACCAGCTGGTGCTATTGACATGCACATTATCACGACGTACGCTGTGGCAAAATTTAAACTAGAAATAATTCCGCCATGGAAGCAAAAGCGGTATTTTCGACGCCTATATGCGTAGTTGGTCCGTTAAGGGTTAAAAGTGATAAAAGCAAGCAACCACTATTTAGCTGAGACTAAGCCTAAGCGTCAAGTAGTTTTCATGCCAAAAATGCCAAATTTATGGATATGAACATGTCACGCATAAACTAGCAACCAAGCATTACCATCATTATATTGCATTAATTCTCCCCCTTTCAGATGTTAATGCACCGGCTATTACTACTATTACTAGAACAAATGAAGAATGATCCTCGCAGTTGTGAACGCAATTTATACAATTGCGAAAAGAAGCCTGAAAAAATTTCAGGACTTCAACGGGGTTTGAACCCGTGACCTCGCGATTTACCGGTGCGATGCTCTAACCAACTGAGCTATGAGGCCACTGACGTTGGGAGCAGGTCAATTGTGGGTTCATATGATCCCGTGAACGAAATGAGTGTGAATAATATATCATTTCTTTCACGGGAACATATAAACCCACAATTGACCTGCTCCCAACGTCAGTGGCTTCATAGCTAAGTTGGTTAGAGCATCGCACCGGTAATCGCGAGGTCACGGGTTCAAACCCCGTTGAAGTCCAGAATTTTTTTCAGGCTTCTTTTCGCAGTTGCATAAATTGCGTTCATAACTGCGAGGATCATTCTTCATTTGATTTCATTTCCGCAGTTCATATATGATTCACTTCATATATCATTCACAATATCAGTCTTAGGCGGTAAGACTAGTTACAATCCAGGGTCTCTCCATGTAACAAGACACAGACATTTTTATCGTGACCATACACAACTCCATCTAATACTTGACGTACTTTTGTAGAGAAACCCAACTCTCCTGTGTGCGACGAGATATAGCCTGATGTTAAACTCACCTTTAGGGTGATGAATAGCATAGTTGCATGCCGTCTTTCACAAGGAGCCTCCAAAAGAGTAGTCTAGTGAGGAAACGTTTTCGTTGAGCCAGTAGCTGATTTCCTCCAAGCTGGCATGAGTGAATTAACACGTAGGAAACGTCAGTGGAGTCCACGTGACCATGCTACATTTCCTAAAGAGCCCCAAAGCTCCATTAGTTCAACAGGGAGGACAATGATATTAAATAACCTACATTCGCCATGGGACCCATGCCCCCGGCACGCAAGATCGAGTCGATGGCTTGTTCGGAACCCCCACCACCTTTTGGTCACAAAGTAGTTTAGGCAGCATTTGATCAAAATTGTCCCGACGACAAGTCCGCTCCAAATCAGTTTCCTATACTACTACTTCGAGACGTTAATGCTACTGGCAGTTAATCCCTGAATTTAGAAATGGGTAACTAGGGTACGGTTCACCTGATTACCTATGTTGCACAGTTTCTGGTCAAAAGTTCATTACAGATTTACTCCACTAAATATTGCAATAACACCATGCAGAGAAACTGTTGCCTCCGCTTGTACCGGTTCCTTCCTTCCGTAGGCAGGAGTGCTGAACGACTTAATTTTTAAAGTGGGGGTACACGTGATTTTGAGTGAACTTTTAAGAAGTTTAAAGAAGGGATTGAAATGTAATTAAAATGTTTTGAAACACCACCAGACAGTTGCCACCCCACAAAGGCATTGCAGGTTGCTGGGGAACTGTTCTGACGTCCATCTACTAATTTTCCACTTCAAATTCCAATTTTAAACCTTCATTAAATTATCAGTATTCCCTATATCCCTAAATTTAACTAATTTTCTTCCCAAATATACCTAAAAATCACCAAAAAATTTTCATAAAATATCCCACAACACAGCAACATGAAATGAGCGTAGGGATTTTTGATTGCCTGAAATACGAAGGAGATATTTACGTCGACACCTCCAAACATATTTGAAATGATACAAATTCAGCATAAATATTATTTTATTTTTTGAAATGTGTCCAATTTAAGCAGGGCAGATACCTTAAGCGAAGCAAAAACGGTGTTCAGGTGTGCTTTCGCACCGGACATAGCTGACGTTAAACAAAGGAAACAAAAGACTAAAGAAACATTCCCAAATTAGCATTGATAACAATTCTTTAAAAAAAACAGTAGAAATACAATGCGCCTCCGGTAGTTTACAGAAACACACCGGTTTCGCAGCTTGACTTATTTCAGAAAGCTTCCATAGAAAGCTAAGATATTTTGACCACATGTGCCAGGAAAAAGCCTCAGTTCTTCAGGAAACCAACAGTCTCATGGCTTGCGGCCCTACGCTTCCATTGGACTGGAAAGAATTTATGATTGAGATATCTCAGTACCTAAACCGGGTCTCTCATAAAGTTAATTACCCTTCCTTTATTAAGCCAAGCGCGGAGAGTGAGGCGAGACGAAAACATTTTTCTCTCCCTCTAGACCTCGCCTCGCGCTTGTGTCTCGCGCTTTTCGCTCAGCTAAATAAACGCCTGTTATGCAGGCTATCATTCAGCCGGATTTTAGTCTATTTAATTTAATATCATACATCTTTTAGAATATTAACCGCAAGAGTTTGATATCACGGACTGTTTCGACCGCCAAATGTTAACAATAAAAAAAATAATAAATAAATAAAAAACTACACTATGGTAAAACAGCTAGCCGAGTTTGCAAAAGTACACCTGGGGAGAGCTTAGTGTTACAGTTCGGTTCGAGTTTCATGTCACTATTTTAAGGTAAAGCTTCACTCTAAATAAAGTATGTGCGCTTTATTTATAATTGCCTTGTAGGTTCTAAATCAAATTTTGCATGCCATCTTAACCGGTTGCTCTTTGCATGGAGTATATATTGTAGCTATTGATAACAATCTTTACGACCAAGCCTATAGGCTATTCCCCGTCTTCCCATTCAATTATTTATTTATTTAATATTTATTTATTTATTTATTTATTTGTTTATTTATTTATGTATCTATGTATTCTCTTAATCCCGTGGGGATTTAGAGTGCCAATGTATGTATCTCTGTAGGTATGTATGTATGTATTTATTACCTAATTTGTGATTACTCACTTCACATAACAGAAGAAACATTAGTCCCCTTTATGGGTAGACTACATTCAAGCAGACGAAACTTCGATACTCACGTCTTAGCGACCTCCTTTGCCACTTGACCCCCGAAGTCAGTGGGATTCTAGAGAATAAAAGGGATTAGTTTCTAAAGAAACTGTGGTGCTGCGTAGGTGGGGAAGTGAAACACGAAAATTTGGTTTATCAACGGAGTTGATAATGTAAATTGACCACCGTACAGGGATTCGATTAGCTGACGTTTCGAGCGTTAGCCCTTCGTCGGAGCGAATCGAGGAATTGTGGGTTGTGTATGGTTTATATACAGAAAATGGAGCTACGCTATCGGTGGTAACATGGTAACGTGAAAAACAGGAATAAATTAATTGAGTGAAAAGCCCTCGTTGATACCGTGGGGATTAAGAGTGCCAATTTGAAAGATCAGTTTTTGCTCGAGATTTTTACGGCTTTCCGTGGTACCTTGATGTAGGGAAAGGCTGGAGATCGACATGTGTTGTTTGGAATGGTTAGGGAGATTAAAATGCCGAGCGACAGGTTTGAATGCGTCTTTGTCATCTTTCTCAACATCACGAAGATGTTCTCGGAATCGGTCACCTAGTCGTTTTCCTTTTTCGCCGATGTATAACTTTTTGCATAATGTGCAGGTTATGCAATAGATAACATTCGCGGAGGTACA
>JAEMWC010000278.1:692500-737500 GCA_016490735.1 Pachyseris speciosa
AGCGAAGTAGTTCTTACAATCTTATGTTCATCTGCCAAAATTTCTCCTTTAGCGAACCAGTGACAGATCGAATAGGTTTCAGAAAAGAAGGACAACCAGTCTGGAACGAGTAATGATCGGACATCTGAGCTAACATAACTTCCAGTACCACGTCGATCATGAGCTTTGCGGACCTCGCGCTATTTTCCCGCCAAAACGTTCGAACGCATACACAGTGTATTCCGAGTTTACAAACCATGCTCTGTTTATTTATTATGCTATTGTGAGCAAATGAGTGGAATGATATTTCATTTTTTCCGAAACAGAATAGACACCAAAGGAACAACCGCATTCCGCGTATTCCTTTTCCGCAATAGTTCCTAAAGAATGCACCGTTAATCGCTGCGTCTAATACTACATTCAGAGTTTTGTTAAAGTAAAACAAGAAGTGCGCTTTGAATTTTCCATGATAGGCCTTTATAGGTTCATTCCGTCCAGGCAATGAAATCTTTCTTAGGTGATTTAATTTTGACATCTACCGGATCATGCGTTGTCTAATTGGTTGTCTATTACTTGTAACCGTCTTCATTCTCCCGTTAATTATAAGTCTCTTGATTTAGATGCATGTAAGTGTTCTTGTGATACATATAAGGTATAAAAAATAACCCAGTAATACAACACACAATAGTTCAACGCAGTTATGACAAGTCTCGGATATTGGCCTTACTCAGTCAGTAGAAGCTCGCTAGATCACGCTGCTGAATACTGCCAATGGAGCAATACCCCATACGATTTCGACTCGTGCTGACAGTTTAAATAAAGCAAGGTAATAAAACAAAATTTTCTGCCTCGGCAGGGATGTTAATCAAGGTTTGCGGTTGAATAATTCAATTATTCGCGGACTGCACCCTGGCCTACGGGGCAAAAGAGATCAAGTTCGATATGCAAAACACCGACATCTGGCGAACTGTATCAACAGCTTGCTGGTCTTTTTCACTGACCTGAACCTCTGATTTGATGGTTTACTCCTTCGAAGGTCATAAGTTCGACTATTGTTGGGACAATTCGTATTGCTCTTTGCCATATTTTTCTTTATTACTCGCTTATCTTAAAAAAAAAAAAAAACATTGTATCGCATGTTAGGTTACCTTATTTGGACAGTCGTTCCTGGACTTTTTTAGTTCGTTGGTTCGCTTCTCAAAAACTGAGTAAATTATTCAAATTTCACTTACGCTTGTAAAGCCTTGTCCTATCCATTGTGAGCCACAATATCCACCCCCAGTACGACGCAAGTTGACTGGAATCAGTACGTGCTTTGCTATTTTTGGCCTACACTGACCACGTTTTAGAGCCAATATTTGTTTGTTTTTTGTTTTTTATTTTAGAGTCAATATTTTCATTCTCTATCATCCTCAGAAACCTCAGTGGTTTGAGCACTTACCAATCCTTTAACCTCTCACTGACGGAGTCCTCAATCACTCGGGAACATTTCGATTCCTTCCACACATACTCATCGGTGATTTTTCAAACATTCCTGTTTTCTTCACTCTAGGGTATGATGTAGCTAATATCCACTTGTTGATTTGAAACACATCTGGTCTATGATACTGTATTATACACCCTATGCAAAAATAGCTGCCTTTAAATTATTCCTTTGTTCGTATTCAAAATAGCCTCACTAACCTCGTTTCTGAGATTAAAGCCGGAATTTGTTATCCCGAACGAGGTGTAGTGAGGCTATTTTTAATACGAATAAAATAATAATTTAAAGGCAGCTATTTTTGCATTGGGTCAATTTGGAGTAATATACCGGCATTGATTAATGAGAATTGAAAGTGAAGTGCGTACGTTTATCATTCACAGTTAGTAAAGCGTTTCATGTAGTAGAGCCGGCAGTAGGGATGCAAGCAACGTGATTGATTGAGAAAAGAATGCCTGAAAAAATTGGGTGGATCAGTATCATAATTATGTTGCAAGGTTTGTCTTGTCAAAACAACATTTCGTACGAATGAGAAATCGTAACTTCTGACTGATTATCCATATGCTGGGTTGTCTTACACAGTAGAGAAGCCGCCAATGTTAGTGGAGGAAAGAGACCCTCTTTCAGTCATCGGTAATATCAGTCTTGGGCGATAAGACTAGTTACAATCCTGGGTCAGTCTATGTCACAAGGAAAAGATATTTTTATCATACAAATTAATCCAATACTTGACGCACTTTCTTGAAACTGAGGAGCCCAACTCTGTATGCGACAAGATGTAGTCTAATGTTAAACGTACCTTTCGCGCAGTGAATAGTATTAATTATGACATGCCGTCTTTCACAAGAGGAGTCTGCAATAGTGTAGTCTAGTGTGGAAAATTTTGTAAAGGAAAAGAAATTCAAGTGAATTCCCATGATTTCCACCAAGCTGACCGGAAGGAAATAACACGCAGGAAACTTACACCACGTGACCATACTATTTTTTAAGAGCGCCGAAACTCCATTAGTTCAATGGGGAGGACAATAAAAGATTGGAAACGGTGGCCTCCACAGTTTCCTACGTATTCCGGTTCCTTCCCTCCGCAGGCAGGAGTGCTAAGCGACTAACTTTCTAATCCTTCTTTGGTACCGGACACAGCTGACATAAAACAAAGGACACAAAACACCAAAAAAAACCATTCCCAAATTAGACTTGATAACAGTTCTTCAAAAGCAGTAGAAATACAATGCGCTCCGGTAGTTTACAGAAACACCCCGGTTTCTCAGCTTAATTGCCCACGTGGAAAAAAGGCCTCATTTCTTCACGAAATTAAACAGTTATATGGCTTGCGGCCCTACGCTTCCTTTGGACCTCGTGTCTCTTGCACTTCGCTCGAACAAACAAACGACTGTTATGCCGGCAACCTTTCAGTTAATCTATTTATATGGGTTATTGGCCAAGAATACATAAGGTGAAGATGGCGGGATATTTGGCAAGTTCTTTTTTTGCGTGTTTATGGACCGAGACGAAGTCGAGGTCCATAAACACGCAAAAAAAGAACGAGGCCGATATCCCGCCATCTTGATCGAACAAGCTTGTCAATAAACGATTTATTATATACTCAAAGGACGCTATTAAAAGACAGTAAAACGCGGGACCAACGGGCTATCCCGAGCGGTCAATTTAAGATGGTTCCATCTTCACCTCGCGGGTAGCCAATCAAAGCAGGAGAATTTATTCATCTTGACCGCTGAAAGAGCCACTCATATAATAAAATGGAATAATAACGGCACGAGTTTGATATCACAGACTGTTTCGACCGCCAAATGTATACTTTGGCAAAACAGCTAGCTGAGTTGCAAAAAGTACACCTGGGGAGATGACCTTCGCCGACCATTTCCGAGTTGTAAAATGGTTGTAGCGTTTCAGTTCGTGTTTCGAGCACGATTTCATCAGCCACTATTTTAAAGTCTAAATGCCAGGTACAAATAACTCATAATACAACAATGCGTTTTATTTATGTAATTAAGCATTGTTCTAAGCAAAATCACAACTTAATTATTCTCTGCATCAGGGTATATCTTGCAGGGCTACTCCTTGTCTTTACATTGAATTCTTTGTTATCTATTTATCTATTACCTAATTTGTGATAACTCACTTCACATAACAGAAGAAAAATTAGTCTCCTGTATAGTTAGACTACAAGCAGACGAATCCTTGATACTCAATTCTTAGCGACGGCCTTTGCCACCTGACGCTCGACGTCCGCGGGATTCTAAAGTCCGACTCTTGAGGCTTGATTTGCGCGCCCTATTTTCTTTGAATAAAGGTTCGACTGCTTACAATCTACTCTTGAACAACCACACCCGTCCTTACACTACGAGACAAAACTACCTACAAAAACCTCTTTACGATCTTACTGCACAACCAATATAAAATTCTGCGAAAGGTCATTTACAACGATGACATACAAATTTTACAAAAGGGAATGACTGAAAGATCAACTGCCTTGCTTCTTAAGTTTGATGTGTACATTTGGTATCAGGATCATGAAAAAACAAAAACACTCAGATTGTCTGTGTAGCTGCTCAAAAGTCAACGTAAATATCTGGCAGCTGTTAGCTTCAATCGTGTTTTTTGGACACTCGCCTCTGCATCTTACTGTTATGCCGTACAGGGTTCACGGTTGCCCGCTATCAATGACAGTTGAGCGTACATCCATGGCCTTATTTCATAGTTTGCAGCTCACCTGCTTTTTGAATTGACACAGAACATGGCTCTGTTCTGTTCAAAATGCTAAATGGCAAAAAATGATGTTTTGAAAAACTGCTCAAGAAATCGTTCATAAATGAATAAAGTTCATCAGAACTACTTTAAGTTATGACTCGGGCCAAGCATATGCAGCCCAAAACCTTTATTATTATTATTTTTTTTAATTTGTTTTTGTTTTTTTGTCTGTTTCTGGTTTTGTTTTTGTTCTTTTTCAATATAACCAAGTTCTAAAATAGCAAATTTTAACAAATTTCTATTCTGAATTTTGAATACTAATTTCTAACAATTCTAGCCAGCGTGGCAGGCATTCGAAGGGGAAGGTGAATGGGTGACTCCTACACGTTCCTGGTAGCCCGAATTCCCCCTTCCCCTTCTCCTTGGAACACCTGCCACGCTGGCTATGACAATTCTGGTCTCTCAGTTTCAGGTTGACGCATCCCCGGGGGAAGACGAGATACTTAGGCCTCACGTGTGAGGTGCGAATGAGGGCAAATTGTAAGACCCAGAACGCGGCGACCCCGCGACTCCAAAGCAATCTAATCAAAACTATAATGGAATAAAAATGTTAAAATAGCAAGCCTCCTTGTTCTGAAGTTTATAAACAAAACTAATACAATTGTTTGTCTGAGGTCCTCGTCTCCTCATTTTCTACGCATAAATGTTTCTGTCCAGCTCCCAGTCACTGATATGCAGGGTACCAACCTAGAAGGACAAGGACAGTCCCTACTATTTCGTGATCTGACCAATGCGGAAAAATGGTTATTGGAATCCTGGACCCAAAATGAAATGGGGGTAACCGTATGCACTTTTCGGAGACATCCAAGTTACACGGAAGAGAGCGTTTTCATTCACGTGACTACCGGCCATATTGGTTTACTGAAACAAAAGAAAGTATTTGCATAAAAATAGAGTTTAATTCCCAGAGGTTTAGTTTGGAACACCAACATGGCCGCCATTTCTTTGTTTTGGAACACCAACATGGCCGCAGTGACGTCATGTGAAAACGCTATGTTACTACTTCAAAGCCTGATTTTCCCGCACAGTCACAAAGCCGTGCAAAAGAATTTCTCTGAATTAGTTTAAAACGTACTTAAATAAACCTGAATCTAAAGTAAAAGATTAATTATCATAAATGCGTTATTTAAAAGTATGCGTGGCATTAGAGTCCATTGTTAACTGGGGTAAATGTTACACAGGGCGTATGTCTACTCCAGGTATCCTATCACTCGCCACTGCATTGGCCACTCGTGTAAGTGAGGTGGACATGTCACCTATCATGTTCCCGTGTGACTGTATATGTTGCTCTAGTCGCCCAATTGTCTCTTGAATATTTTGGACATGTTCTATCAACCTTGCTTGTTCTTCTTGTGGACAGCTTGCCGTAAGATACTCCACCTGGGCTTGCAAGCTGGTCACTTCATTTTGCACAGCCTTAACGTTTGCTTGAATTATGTCATAGTCGTTCCTCTGACGGCAGAACGCATGATAAATTGTTTGTTCTAAGTAGTCAACTTTGCGATTGGCATGATCAAGGGCTTGTTCCAAACGGCCAACTCTGCGATAAACATTGCAGAGTTCGCTTGTGAGATCAAAGACTTGCTGTTTTAGCTGAGAATTTTCCTTTACACTTATTTCGCAATATTCCTTTAAAACCAAATCGTGCTGTGCCACCTTACTGTCAAGATCATTCAGCCTCTGTTCATGTTGATCGATAGCCGGCACTTCAAGGGAGCTGTAAGGGGACGTGCTTCGAACGTCGGAATTTCCACCACAGAGTTCCTTCAACGGGAGCGCAATTTTGTCTTTCACATCGACTTCTCCAGTTGTTGGCAGGAAGTTCAGCTTCCGTGACAATGGCAGTGTGCTATTCAATTGCGGTTTCTGAAAAAAAAAACAAACAAACAAACAAACAATCAAAACACCCATCTATTAATATGTTGAACTTCTAAACTTGCAGTCGATCGTCAGCTGCTCTGTAAAGGAAGTAAAGAAATGATTCATAGACACTTTGGAAGATTGGTAAGTGTGTAGGGAGGTATCCTGTCTAAGGAAACAACGCATATCCCAGAGACGACAAGCTTTCGTGCTAGGAGCCGAAAAGAAAGGGCAAGAGAATAACAGAGTAAAGCAAAGCGCTAGGTGCAAACGGGGTGCGGAGAGGAGAAAGCCCTCATTAATCCCATCTCATCTGCTCCTTCGACATCTGCCTCCCGGGCTACAATAAAAAAATCTACAATAAAAAGTTGTTTTATTCTGCTTGGCAAGAGGAATGTTATTCCAGTTTATATGGTTTACTAGTGTCAGCAACAAAAGCCCCCTGCTTTGTTTTAAGGGCCGTCTCAACATGTATAACTCTTCTATACCCGGGTTACAGCACACAACTCCGCTGAGGAATATTGTGGCATGACTTCGAACTAGCTCTAACATTAAATTTTTATGGATGATCGTAAAAGCCACAGTGTAGGCCATATTACATGCATCATCATCATCATCATCATGATCATCATCATTGTCATTATCATAATCTGATTATCATTTCAATAAACACGTAGGTAAACGAAGGGCTAACGTCAAGCACCTTTGCTTGGGGAACTTCAACTTTTGTACATTTGCCAAGCTTGACCGGCCATGCTGGACACTCATCGCAATGGAGCTGTGGGGAATATCAATAAGAGAAAAGCCATTTTAATTTTATCTATAGCAGTCAGCTCTGAAATAATAGAAATTGGCGAGCTAAGTAACTTCAGAAATGAAAGCCGTTGTGCAACAGCTGTTGTGCATGACAAATAAATGTTCCAGCCTCAGGGGTATCACAAAACTGTATAGGCTACTCTTACGGTTAAACTTTCTTAGTTCCTATACAAAACGTGCCCTTTGTCCTACAGCTCAGTGGTAAAGAACAACCGAACTAGTGATCCGAAGGTCATAGCTTCGACTCCTGTTGACATACACTGCCGTAAAAACGGACACTGACACCTTTACTTTTGCAGTCATGTTACTGTAAAATTGTTTCAAATCTTTATTTAGACAACTACAACTTTGTACAGTTTAGCTTGGTGGAATTGCCATAAAGGGCAAGACCTAGCTAATATAAGACATTTAAGGCCGATTGTTAAAACGATGTTCAGGCAATGTTCAAGTCTAAAAACACCGCAAGGTCCAAGTCAAATTCAGTCTGGTTTCTCAGGTTAACTCAGTGTTAAATCTGAAAGTTGTTCACTCTAAATGATAACACTACTAACAACGCATATAGAAGAGGTCAAGTAAACGTTTATATCTAAGTCAAACTTCGTTTAAATAACTGGTCCTTGATGTCTTTCCCAGACGTTCTTCACAAAAACAATACCACACAATGAACTTTACCTCCATAGCATTCGGGTCAACTTCCTCTTTGCAAAATTTACACTTTTTTGTGAGTCCATAGAGATCGTCTCCCAGCATATCACGTGTAGGATCCACAACGTCACTGCAAACACCACTGACCAGCATGAGCCTGTTTAAATTATTCAAAGTAAAACTTACCTGTGCGACAGTATCAAACTATTCAAGCTACATACTTAAAAGTGCCTATGAAGTAATTTTTTTCGTATTTTGAAGTTCGTCATGTCTTGATTACGAAATGACAAAAGAAATTTGCCAAAATCAACTAAAACCGAATTTTTCCGCTTCCAAAGAACCTCAAAATTAACTAAATCGTGTCCCGTGGACTGGGAACGAGTCTTTCCTCGGGACAGACACTTTTAGGCGCCAAATTTATGACTTTCGGTCCGATTTATTACGCGTTGTGAATGTTGTACTGCCTAAAATTATAAACTATCATTAGAACAAGAGGTACTTTTAAACCCCGACAAAAAGTAATTTAATTTGTCGGAGCCCAAATGCACTTGCAAGCAAGTGGGATTTAGAAATGGCATAGGCCGAAGAGACATCGGGTGCTTACCATTTGTCCGAAATATCCGGAAATTTCGGTTTGAAGTCAAATGGTAAGGTAATTTTCTGGACGATCTTTTCGGAAATTGGTGACAACCTCCAGAGGTAGTGGGTGCTTACCATTTGTCAAAAAAAATCCGGATGGAATGACCGTTAAATAATGGTAAGCGATTTTCCGAATTTAGCGACCAACGGGATGAAATTGGCGCTTACCATGTACTGCAAGACGTTCCGTCATGCGCACTCACTCGTTCTAGCGCAAAAGGACCTGGAAACGGAAGGATTCGCTCAAATGGGAAGCAATTTTCCGAAATTCCATTCCGAACAGAAAAAGAGGGCTACCTCAGGAGGTTGTCCACAATTTCCGAAAAGATTTTCCGGAAAATTACCTTACCATTTGACTTCCAACCGAAATTTCTGGATTTTTCTGACAAATGGTAAGCACCCATCCTTGCAGTCTAGTGTATGGGTAAATATACTCCTGATGGGTTGAAAATTTCAGTGGCAAAATATTTACCATAATTATTCATTAAAATTGTCAAATCAGTCAATTATGACTTTTGTCAAAGTTGCCCAATTAATTAATGCAATAAATATTCTAACTTTATAATTCTTGCTTAAATTTTTCTTACCCATTTGGCCACTGTTTTGTGGGCCCATTAAGCCAATGCCACGGACCTGATATTATGGCCAGTGCCACTTGTTACATACAGTGTAGCCAGGATATATTTGCACTGGTTGAGATTAGCTCGACAAAAACGAAGAAAATTGTCAAGTTAAATTGCTTTAGATCAAATCGTACAAATTAAATGCTTCGCGGGACGTCTGGCTATAAAATATATTACTTATGTCCTAATCAGTCGTTGCCTCAAAACAGCTGTAGTTCACCCATGTGATGCATGAAAATTGTGTGCAAAGTTTACTTGTAAAAATTTAATTCATCACAAGTGAAAACATTGAATGATAATATGTTGCTCATAAAAATTGCTTGCAAAATAATGGCTTTACATTATAATAAGGTTGATCACAGAATAAAAAGAAACGTGTGTTTAATTTCAAGTAGCAGCAATAGATAAATGTTATTCCAATTCACATGTACACAATTTTGACATCATGCAACTTGAAAGTAAAACGATAACAGGACAAAATAGTAGAACTTCGGACACTGTCAAGATTCTAGAATCATTTCTCTCGTATCAGGCACATTAAAAGTCAAGCACTATCTAATTTAATGATACTTATTAATTTGAAAAATAGTGAGCTTAATTAAAAATTATAATCAAATCTTATTCAAGTCATCAGGCAAAGCTAATTTTGGAGAAGTGTTCTGTGACAACTTAAATAACGGATGCATGAAAGAGAATAGAGATCACCTGACCTTGCTTCACAATCATTGTAAATTAACACATTTTGACCTAAAACTTATGACATACAGCTGTATATGATGCAATAAAGCATACATTACAATTAACAGAGGAACACACTACATATAACTCACCACCATGCTAACTTTGGGTGCTGTTAATTCAGTGGAGTCTGGCTTTCCATTAACCGTGGTCATTTGACTCTGATGCATTTTATTTGCTTGATTTCCTTCAGATTTTGCATCACAGGTAGCCTCCTTCGCAGACGTCTTTGGGCTCGTCACGCGTTCCTTGCCCACGAACGTCTGCTGAACTGAACTGCCACTTCCGTTCGTCGGCGGTTAGCCTTTGTTTTGAAGAAACCAATAACGAGCTGCCTAAGAATGGAAATAGACACCCGATTCACGTGCATCGTCTCTGAAAATAATCCAGGGATCGAAGTCCTACTTTCCATAAATTGGAAAACGAACTTTGATTGGCTAACCGCCGTGAACGGAAGTGGTAGTTCAGTTCAGCAGACGTTCGTGGGCAAGGAACGCGTGACGAGCCCAAAGACGTCTGCGAAGGAGGTTACATCACAGGCAGCATAATCACAACCAGCAACATGATTCTATTTGGGACCAATGAAGCACACTTGTGTTAATGTCTGTTTTTTTCTTCTTTTTTTTTTTTTACTCACAGCTAGTGAAAGCTGGTTGAGAATTACATGTAGATTTTATTTACCAGCATCACACTTATTTAATCTAATTTTCCTGTCTTGTGTCATGAAGGCCATGCACAACCAAACCCTCCATGGCCTTTATTCTTAGTCTAGAAGGATTATTAAAGCATGCGCAGCTATTATTTCATACTGTATCAACTAGCCCAGATCATCAGTATGTACAACTGTATAGTCAGCCATATGACATTTATGGTCTGTATGCATGACAGATTGATTTGGTAGTATACTAGCTGAATATCTGATAAACTTGCACTTACAATGTACATGTATTGTGTGAATGCAATAGGGCTGTTTATACGAGAGAAAATAAGCCACGGCTTACTCTGGCCACGGCTTACATAAGACGCGAAAGGAACCATTTATACGAGTAAAAACTCCTTGGCCAGGATAAGCCGCAGCTTGAGAAAGCCATGAACGTAGATTTTGTACCATTTATACAGAGTTTTCACGTCTTATGTAAGCCGTGGCCAGAGTAAGCCGCAGCTTATTTTCTCTTGTATAAATGGCCCTAATGTAGTCCAAGACCAGAACTACAGTACGGTTCCCAGTCTATTTCAGGGTCACCCTGAAAGTTTTTTCTTTCTTTTGTTTTGTTTTGTTTTTGTTTTTAGTTGTTGTTTTTTTTTTGTTTATTTGAAAGTACAATATTAAATCCAACTGCATTTTAGCAGCAGATTGCAACAAGTAGGTTAACAATAATGTAACTTACATGAATATAGGATCTTCATCAATTAATTGAAACCTTTGCCATTAAGACTGGATTGAAATCCAGTAATCGTGCATAGCATCATGACAGCTAGATCTTTCTCCTCACCTCATAAAGGACACTCTGGTTGTTTCAAATTAACTATAAGAGGTCCACTAAATTCTAACCATTTAACAGGTAGAATATAGTCTTGCAGTTGTCTGAGCACTAGCTGTGCATATGATCTACTTAATGATTTTAAAGGTTAAGATGATTAAGCTAGTGGCATGAACTCTCATTTTATTAAATGCTCTGTGAAAGTTCTTCATCTAACAGTTTTTGTTTGTTGAAAATTTGAGAATTTGCTTGCTATTTCAGCTTTATAACTGTCTTACCTCAAAGTTTTGTAATTTCCCTGCCCACTGACATCCCAAACTCAAAAAACAAACAGTGAACTTTTAAGGTATCCACTCTGTTGCAAAACGTGTCATCTGGAGGCAAGAACTAATCTAAAACAGCCTGATAAGCAATTTATCAAATTTTTTAAGAAAAAAACCTAAAATTTAGTTTTTGAACAGTACAAACATAATTTATATTATATATGTACTTATAATTAAGTTCCTTTTCCCTTATAATATTAATTTAACTAGTGTTTAACACTATTTTATAATTCTTCTTTTTTGTTCTTCAATCTTATATATGTTGTAGTTAATTTTTATTTTTTTTAGTTAATTTTATTTTTTCGCTGGTTAGTTTTTTTCTAACTAGTTGATTTTATTTTTAACTGATTAATTTTTTTCTAAACCAGGTTTTCTATCAACTGTCTGAGGGATTTAATTTTTTGGGGCGTGGTTAAAAAAAATAGGGGCTTGGCTTTTTTTTGGGGGGGGGATGCATAAAAAGAATATTTCGGATTTGCGATATCTTCCTCTTCCCCTTTTCTCATCACTCCCCCCGCCCCTCATTTCTCACACCCCTTGCGGTGCTCTTTACACCCCGCTAATCCCCCCTATACTCTAGAGCTCTCCCCTCTCACATATATTACTTTACAAGATTCTTTATTGTTATTATTACTATTATTATTATTATTATTTATTATTATTATTAACTCACCAATGCCGATGGCTTGACTTGAACTCTCACCCACTCACCCTTTATTTCCTGCTTGGTAGGCTTGCTCGCTAACCACTATGCCATGCTGCAACCGATGAAAACTCACCCCATTTTTAATATTAAAAAGGTGGGTTTGGTACCCAGTCTCTCTTGGTCTACCATATAGGTGCGGTGCAAGCAAAGTTTCACTTAGTTCATTATGGAACCATGTGTGGATTAGAAGGTATTCTATGAAAAATTAGAGCAACTGAAGGAAAAATACAAAAGTAAAATCACAGTTTACATCGACCAGTCGTTTTATGACAACGCCAAATATTATTTAGAAAGTCTAGAAGAAGTTCAAGAAGGAAAACAACTCCGAACAGAAGCCAAACTTTCGAAGCACGACATCAACACCATAAAACGAAAACAGTAGACTGTAAAGGATGGCAAGATTATTACAACAGACAACAAGATAGTGGTACCAAAAAGCGAGTTACACAAAGTTCTCTGCCAATGCCATTCCTCTACAGCACACAGAGGAAGAGACAAAACCAACAACTACGTCAAAGGTATTTACTCTGAAATCCCGCAGTAAGTAGTATCTTTGTTTACCAGCTTGCGTCGACTCCATGCTAGAGAGCAGACGAGTATTACTGACCACAAGAAATGGCCAATAACAAACCCAATACATGCTGAAACGTTTCTGTCACACGTAGAATTTGATTTTATTGACTTCTGAAATCTCAAATGTGCATGTGATAATACAAGCCACTAATGGGTCCTGCACATTAGTGACCACCATACAAAGTACTCGTGGTTATACGCCTTATACAGCAAAATGGTTGAAGAAGTGTTAGAGAAATTGGAAGCATTATTCTGGGTTTTTCGGTTTCCTCAGACCCTCCACACGGATAACGGCAAGGAATTTAAGAACAAAATGATGCAGGAATTTTGCCCAAAGCATGGAATAAAACAAGTACATGGGGCACCACGAACACCCTGAACACAAGACTTGGTAGAAACAAATAACAGGACAGTGAAAGAAAACTTAACCAACATTCTGAAAGAGATTCAAGCTGACCTCAGTTCATGGTGTTCAAAACTCGGAGAAGCAGCATATAAAAAAATATCACCACCCACAGGGCTGTCAGAGAGACGCCCTATTGACTTGTGTTTGGAATTGATCCTAAAAAAGAAGTCCAAATGAAAGTCACAGCAGATGATCAAACAAAATAATTGTCTGAGGAAGAACAAGAACATGATCAGCAAACAGAGAAAGCAAATGCAACAGAAGAAAAGAAACGGAAATCCTCACCCACTTGTGAACCTGAAAGCAGGAAAGATTTGAGAAGTGAAGCCAACTCACATCAAATGGATTACAATGAGAGAATGAAAAAGTCCAGGCCAAAGGCTAAAACTCTAAATGTTGAAAATTATGTTAGCATTAAAATTGACAAAGTAGATAGGACACCACTTCATCCAAATGTACAAATTGGGGAAATTTTAGCATTTGAAAATGATTATACCAAAGTAGGCTGCAAATTTGGAATCATTTGGTTAAATGACAAGCAACAAATATAGTAATCAGTAAAGATAAGAATATAACATTCACCAAAGCATGCAAACTGGTAATAAAACAGTAGAACCATTTTGTTAATTTGCTTTACCAGTTAAGTAAGAAGTTTATATTCCTAAAAGACTGAAAAGATTCATAGTGACTGTAATGAAAGCAATTCATTAAAAACATTTTGTCTTTGGCTGTTATTTGTAGTTGTTGTCATGAATATGGTAAGTAACCCTAACCCCAGCCCTAACCCTAACCCTAAAACCATAATGCTTAGGCCTAATCAGTAAACCCTGGGCACAATAATATCAATAATATTAGAAATTAAGACTGAATACGCAGGTTGTGTCATTACAAAAATTAATGGAGGAAAATACTTTATTAGAAAAGGCCAGTTGATAAAACCATTAAGTACCTACTTACCAAAAATGTAGCTAGTTTTAAAAAGGAAATAACTACTTGATACAAAGAGAAACCTAGTTAGAAAAAACTAACCAGTTATAACATGAAATAATCTAGTTAGAAAAAAACTAATCAGTTAAAAATGAAATAATCTGGGTAGAAAAAAATTAACCAGTTAAAAATAAAATCAACTAGTTAGAAAAAAACTAACCAGTTAAAAATAAAACCACCTAGTTAGAAGAAAACTAACCAGTGAAAAAGTAAAATTAACTGAAAACAAAAATTAACTGCAACATATACATAAGCTAAAGTTTAAAGATTGCATGTTTGGGGTTAATTTAATTTATTGCATTGCAACACTTTGCATGGGCTACTCTGGTAAAATAATTGCTAATTATGTGTTTAATATAAAATTTACAAACTACTAATAAAATAAGTGTTAAAAAAAATGAAATTTTTCTGAAAGTCTGGAACCCAGAAGCTAAAAAAATGTTTTGGGTTTTTCCTTTATTCAATTGCATTAAAATTTACAGAGTGCGTTTTCAAAGTTGCTAGAAAAAATTATGGAGGGACCGCAAGGAAATGGCTCTCAGCGAAAAACGCTTTTGAATTATTTAATTCCCCAATACGTGTTTGTTGAAGATAAGTTAATATATCGACTGTCCAAATTAGATCAAAATAGAACAAATTGCCTTTTGAGTTGTAACTCTCAAAAGTGTTCCCTTCAAGACAAAAACTAAACTTTGCAAAAATAACGCTTGAACACCTCTATACCAACGATCCACCAATCAATTTACGCTAACTTTTCAGGTGTCTGGAAAACCCGAATAGCAAATAGTCGCAAATAGCTAATAGTGAATAGCAAATAGTCGTGAATAGCGAATGGCAAACAGCAAACAGAGAACAGCAAACAGCGAATCGAATAGCGAATAGTATGAATAGTAGTGAACAGTCATGAATACATGAGTGGCAAATAAGTTGTGAAACCCTGAATCACTTTAAAGCTTCCGAGGGACGATTTGTCTGGCAGATCAGGCCAGTGATGGTGGTGCTACATCAGGTACATGTACGCAGACGCCAAATAATTATAATGTCTGCCTAGGAAGATATGAAGCAATTGCTTACCTCCATTGTTGACTCATAAGTCACGAAAGCCATTGTTTGGCAGCCAGTTGGGTTCAAGGAAATTTAAAACATACTTCCAATAATTCTTGGAATCCAGATCAAACTGTCTCAGAGCTGCTTCATAAACATACTATAAACAGGGGTTAGTTTTGGTCTTGGCAAACACTGCTTGCATCAGCACTACTGTATCTGCTGCAAAGTGATGGTCAGTATCCTATTGCTCCACTTAATCAATTTCAATGAATCCAGATCAGTGCTGAACTTAAGGGGAGACTATTGACGACTAATCGTGACAATTCACACTATTTGCTGTTTGTGACTATTCGCTATTCACTGTTCACGGTTCACTATTCGCTATTCGCTATTCCAGTTTTCCAGACACCCTAACTTTTCTTCCCGTCACCTACTGTGGAAACATTGGTGCTGTGGAAACACTTACAGTGTATGCTCCAAACAGTTCTGCATCTTAAGTTTACCATTTTGTCACATACTTTCCGGCCTTGGCCAAGTTACTTCACCCATCATCATAGCCAAAAAACTAAAAGCTCACAACCTTCATGAAGCAAAGCAACTTTTTCACATTCAATATTTCCTGTGCAATTCACTCAGGTTGGCTGCATTTGCATCAACATACTCACAAAACATTTACGTCCGGTGCAAATAGGTTATTATTACTTTTTTTTTTGCTTTCAAATCACAGTAAAAAGTTTATTTTTATGGAAAAAAGGAAAAATTGGAAATTTTGTACCCTGAACATACACGGTAACAAGAAGGGAAAAGATGTGAGAAGTCATAAGTATTGTGGGGCTAACCAATTTTGTTTGATTACTCTTACGTACTGTAACTTGTTCATTACCTCAGAATAAAAAAGTGGAATCCTTGTTTTTGGACAATATGACACTCCACCTTTATTCTTCCTAGGAAGAAAAGTACAGGCATCATTAACATCAATGCATGTATGTGCATATGTACTAGTTCAATTTTATCATTGGTTCAATTTTTATTTTCTTTTGTTCTTGTGTATGGTAATGTATGATAATGAGTACAAAACAAAGGAAAATAAAAATTGAACCAAGGATAAAATCGAACCACAACACATATACACGTATGTAATATCAGTGATAAAGAGGAATATTAAGTAATTGCTACATTTTCAATGAGGATTTAAAATGTAATGATAGAAAGGAATAATGCATGAGCAACTACAATATATTTTCAACAAGCTGTGAGAGTAATTGCTACAATTTTCAACAAGAAATATATATATATTAAGTGTACATAGCACCAAAAGTAAAAAAATCTTGAGGCTACAAAAATCACAATAAAAACCTTCACAATTATGCTACCTGGTGGAAAATTTAAGGGGGACTAACTTAACTACCAAATGAGCTAACATTGTTGCTATGGAAAGTTCCCGACGCTCATATCTTGGAAACCCTAACTTGCACAGGCAAGCTGTCTGGCTATGTTTTTACAATCAAAAAGGTTTACAAGATTTTCGAGTCACAACCATATTTGGTAAGTCACGTGACCAGAACAGAAAAAGGCCTAAAACTCGAGTGGTGTACACTTCTGGATATCGAAAATGGTGCCAATGGTTAACAATCGCCAAGGTGCAAAACTCTACGTATCGATTTTTGGAAATTCGCATTTTTCTGAGATTTATGACGTCATACAATGTAAGCACGCAAATTCATACCATTTCGTCACTATCATTGCAGTTATGTATGTTAACAACAATTGCTTACGTACATTGTAGGCTTGTAAAGAAGGCTGGAATATCTCCGATTGGCAAAAAAAATCGGAACTTCACATAATTTTCTCCAAGTTTTAGGGATTTTTCTCTCTAAGGCACGGTTGGGGCCTGGGGCAAGTTACGCATGCGCAATAGCAATTTTATTAATTTTACATGTTCACCTCTTTGCACGTTTCACCAATACAGTGGGAAAAACACCGAAAAACTGTCTTTTACAAATACAGTCCGCAAAAATCCCTTGGCAACAACGCTAGGTCTGTAGTTCAGTTAGTCCCCCCTTAATAACCACTAAAAAAAGTCATAGCCTTCTTATACAGCTTTTGAATTTTTTTGAATGAGTTGTTTCACTGCAAAGAAAATTGTAATTTTTAGAATCATCAGTTGGGATTTCAAATCCTTAAATGTATGCGACATGAAGAAAATTATTTATAACTATTTAACATGCATCTCTCAAATAGCGATGCGCACTAATTACGTCACAAAATTGGAGCCCCCCATGTGACTAAGACAAACAAATTGCTTTTCTGTAAGAGCATGAGTTGAAATTATGTCGTTCGCAAGCAGTTCCCTTCGTTCTTTAACAGTTCTGACCGAAGATGATGATGTTCCCTTCTCCAGATTTGGAAGAGAAACAGAAGGCAACACTGTGAGGCAGTTAAAACTGTGGTTGAAATGCAGGGATTTGAAATTGAGTGGAAAACGCTATGAAATTGTGAAACTTGCGACCGACTGCATAAAGAGTGGACATCACCACACTCTTGATCCAAGTAATGAAGGCCCGAATGAAGGAACCTCCTGAATTGAGCTAACTGTGGAAGAAAGGCATTTTGCATGTCTCTAAATGTTAAGCTTACATAAATCAGCTGAATGAAGGAAGTGAAAATTTTGCGCACATGGGACTGTTCATTTTTCCTTTCTGGAGAGAGGTAAATAGTCTCTCTCTTATCGAAAACTCACTTTTTCAACCAGTATTTTCATTTTCCGTTGCAGAAGAATCCTTTCAAATCCAATAGTTGATGGTATGCAAAAGGCAAACATGGTCGAGAAAATTAAGCAGAACCTATTTCTGTGATCATGCAACGAAGTCAGTTTCATAAGAGTTGGAATCCTCCCGATATTATCGTAGCACAGACTACTCACGATTGTGCGAGCATTAAGTTTTGTCATGAAAACTTCAATCTTCAGCAATCTTCAAAATCATGGTCTCGACCTTTGTTGACAACATATAGTTCGAAAATATAGTCCGAGTGCCTTTATTGATCTAAAACCGTCTTTCCTGACGTGTCATTCTGTAGCGTGAGCATCACATCACTCCACCACTCTCCTCACAAGTCAAGTCCTTTGCTGTAGCCTGTCGACAAGCCCAGAGAGAGCTTGCTCGCAGGCTACCTTCACTGTCCGCCGTTATAGATTTTACTAACACATCAGTTGGTACAGATTCCGCAAAATTCTTTTCGATTAGGTTTTCTATCCTTGCCAGTGGCTCCGGTATTGATTTTCTGGGCCTTGCTCAGTTGGGGCAGACATGCTTAGATGCTTAGATTTGCTTAGTGGATCGGAAAATTTAGTAGTCAGGGACCCTTTACTCTGGGCCAGTGAAGGCAACAAAACAGAAGCTTATGCTTCTGGCACATATGTATGTATTTCTGAAGACATTTCTCTCTACTAGCCAACGCTTACACTTCGCAACGTGTTGCTAATGTTTTGGAAATGGAATAAAGACATCTTCCCAGACACTTGTCAATCTGATGGATTTTGGCACTTTTTTTTGGATACGTCTAGTCCATTTTGCACTCACTCCAACAGCAGTGTTTGGTGCTAACCATTTATCATCCTTCTGGAAAGCAAATACCAAGATTTTACCAATTCTGTTGTGTTTTTGTTCGAAAATTGTCACATGTGCCCGTACATTTTCCATAAGCGAACAGCAATGTTTGTCTGAGTCACAGCGGGGGCTAATGTGGCAAAATCTATTTTTAGTAATAGGGCGCGTCGCAATTTGGATACCTAATTAACAAGTTAAGATAACAATAGCAGATTTCAATGTTTTTTTCTTACAAGTATATTTATTTAAAGCTTCAGAGCACTGTACTGCACTAATAAACATGCCATTTACATGTACCGTTGTAATACTTACTGGAAACGATTTTCAATACAGGAACTGCAGAAAAAGTGGCCACACACTGCACTTTTTAGCATCCCTCACCAAGCAATTACAGCATTCACAAAGAAGGTCTTTGTCAAGCTTTTCCTTGTCTACGTTCAGTAAGCAATAGCCTGGCATTTTGGTGGATATACTCACAAATTGTAGTTCTGTTCAATTTTACCTTCACTGGTTTTGGAAGTCATGATTACAATGGGCTCCCAAAAGAGCCACATTTTCTACTACATTGTTGAACCTTTTAAGAGGAGGTACTATAGATCTTTGACTTCAGCAAGTCAATACTGATGCTGACTGCAAAGCAAGACAAAAAGAGAAAGTTAATGTTGATGAACCATAATTACCTGTACTTTTTTTTTCTTTTTTTCCTGTTTATCTGTTTATTGACATTCAAGTAACACACACATATCAACTTCCTCTGTTCGCATATAGCTTAGCTAATTGAGACGGGCAGAGGAAACAAACATAAGGTAATTCAGTAGGAAGAGATTAAGCAAAGGAAAGAAAAGGAAAGGAGAAGGAAGATAAATCTATAATTATAATCAATACAAAAGATGAACTAGGATTATTACAATTCAACTTTACAAAATTACAAAAGCTTATATTAGATTTCATGACATCTTGCTTAATTTATTAACTAAAGTAGGTGTGTCAACATAATTATGTTACAAACTAACATAGTGGAACATAGTGTATGTACTAAAATATGGAGTTCTGATTATTTTTGCAAGTTGGCCCGGAATATATTGCAGTCTTTTTGTTAACCCTATACTATCCGTTTTCGTTTATTTAAATAATCAAAACTGCTAATAAAGAATTGCATATTCATATACTTATGAAATCGTCATTAACGTCCATGATGCAAGTTTTAGGTTAGTTTGTGGGGTTAATTCTCACTTCCACTGAATGAATTGTATGTGGTGTTCATTATATTCATAATAATCAATAGAAAGTGCCCAGGGCACCTGTTTAGAACAAAAATAACCTTAAATACCTACCCTGAATAGGGCATATGCCCTCTATTTTAAGACCCTGTTTAGGACTGAAGGACAGCATCGTATATCCACACTTTCTTGTTTTACACAAGTGTTGTAATGGTAATTGTGATCACATTTAAAGGCCCATTGTCCAATTGTCATTGTTAGTCCTAAAAATGGTGTAATGTTGACTGGCGACCTGTTGAAGAAATACAGATAAAATAATGTCTCAGATTTTGGATTCCATTTGGATTGCTAAATTAATAATAATAATAATAATCTTTATTTATATAGCGTTATCTCTACTAAGAAACCAATAACGCTTTACAATGATAATAGGTATAAAATATAGATAATAATACATGAAAATAATAGATAATAGTAATACCTAAAATATACAAATGACTATAATATGAATAACTAATCAAGATAAATACTGATTTACAAGAAAAATAATTCAACAAGAATAAAAGAGTTAAAATGCTTCTTAAAAAGAACATTTAAAAAGAAATGTTTTGATCTGCTTCTTAAAGGTGCTTAAAGATTCAGTTTCTCTAATATTGTTCCATTATTGGAACATTATTGGTTTTTTTGGACCATTCACAGAAAAAGCTCTTCTTCCGTATGTCTTAAGGTTGTACCGCGGGACAACAAGGAGTCTTCTGGCGGGAGAGCGTGAAGACCTGGTCGGTTCATATTTAGTGATCATGTCAGATATATAGAGTGGCGCAATGCCGTGGTATGCCTTAAAAACTAGTACTAGGATCTTAAATTCAATTCTGACAGCAACAGGCAACCAATGGAGTTCTTTACGTATCGGAGTAATATGTTCAGTCTTCTGAGTGAATGATAGTAAACGGGCAGCAGAGTTCTGTACATATTGAAGTTTTTGAACAAGGTTTTGTGGCAGTCCAGATAGTAGTGAATTACAATAATCAAGTCTTACTAGAAGTCACAAACGCATGTATAAGTATTTCAAATAGTTTGTGAGCAGGCTCTCCAAAAAAAACTGGAGAGCCTGCTCGCAGGCAAAATAGTCGAGACAGTCTTGAAACCATACCCTGTCTAGGATGGGTCCAGACCCTTTTCAGGACAAAGGGGGTTAGTTTCTAAAGAAACTGTGGTGCTGTGTCAGTGGGGGAGTGAAACACGAAATTAAATTGACCACCAACATACAGGGATTCGATTAGCTGACGTTTCGAGCGTTAGCCCTTCGTCGGAGCAAATCAGGATAATCAAATCCCTGTACAGTGGTCAATTTACATTATTAACTTTGTTGATAAACCAAATTCCCATTTTCAGGACAATGCGCTTGGAATTATATACCCAGTTTAGGGCGGAGGAGCCAGAAACCATACCCTATCCAGCAGCATGTCCCCATATAGACCATATAGGGGTGAAAGCAATAAGTAGAATCCCTTCAATCTTGTGAGTATCAAAGGTTAAAAACATTAATTAAGCTTATTAATTTATCTACTTAGGTTTTCAGCTTAAACATGGAGCATTTCCCTTAACGTACTGTATGGCGATAATAGGCGCTTTTGGATGCCTCCATCTCCGCAATTTAATTTAGTTAAATACATGTTATAAATTTAGGTTTGTGGAGGAAACTAATCAAATGGTAATTATTGACAACTGTAGACTTGAGACTTGTAGAGAACATATTAACTGTCTTAAGTCAAATTTTAGGCCATTCTTTGAAGTTTAGTCTGGTATTTACATGTGAGGCACCAAGTACCAATTATCATGAATAAAAACAGCAACTATTTGACTCCTTGTTTTCAAAAAGAGCTACTTGGATTCAGCGATAACAGACACGTCAAGCACAACGGTCGTCGCCAATTGACTCTGGATTCAACTGAACATGTTGCAAAAGCTGGTGGTGGTAGCTAGGTGGTGGTAACTTTATTTAAAGACGTTAAATCCTTCAGCAAAAATTATAAAATGATAAAAGATTAACTAATTATATTATCCCTAACTAAACTAACTAACCTAAAATAATAATTAACTACTCACTAAAAGCTGCTTTACAAGGATGCCGTATTAAAACTCATTCAAAACTGTGGTAACGTTGGTTAAGTTTTAGATCATGCAAAGATGTTGCTGCTCGAAGACCACTGGGTAGGCTGTTCCACAAGTCAATTTATTTTCAGCATTCCTTAATCGATGATGTTGTGCCGTTTCGAAACACAAATCTAGAACTCAAATACACAGGGGTCATCCCATGTAAAGAATTTTGTACATCATAACAGCAGCTGATTCCAATCTTTGATGTTTGAGTTTACGCCAACCAAGTGCCCGGAACAATTCACCGATAATCGAGTCAATTGTGGCACACATTAAGCTTTTCAGAGAGATCACTGCCACAGTTGCCCCTGACAATTAAACACTACAGTGTGGTTGAACTAGGCTTTCATATACATTAATTATTATGTTAAAAGGTGTAAGGTCTCGTATTCACTTAATCGCGCCCAATGCAGAAGTAATCTTTTTGTTCTGTATATGACATTCCCAGTTCATGTTTTGGTCGATGTGCACACCAAGGGATTTCCACACAGGTGGTGCCCTTGAAGCGCGCGGTCAAAATGTCTAAACTTACCTTTTATACTTAATGATCCCTTTACTTTCACAAACGTTATTTGAACTTCATCTTCAGCAAAAGTTCAAACCAAACATTAACCAAACCAAACCATACCGAAAACGAAAGGTCTCAAAGGGAGGTTCCCTTATCCCATGAGCCCTCAATCTCGTTCCCAGGGCCATCAGTGCTTCCAAGATGGCGGCAATCTCGTACCCAGAGTCCTCAGGCTCTTTGGCCAGCGGTTAGTCGCCAGGAGAGACTCTGGGATAATGGTCGGCCATTTTCCCAGAAAATCTGGCGTAAATTACGGGCCAGCCAATCAAAAAAATTGATTTTATTCCATTATCCCAGAGTCTCTCCTGGCCACTAACCGCCGTCCAAAGAGCCTGAGGACTCTGGGTACGGGATTGGGATAGCGGGGGTAATTTTTAAAGGGGCACTGTCGCGTAATTATTTGGGTCTAAGACCCAAAAATGTGTTTGCAAAGTGGAACGCTTAAAAAATTACAGTTTTCCTACGAAGTACTTAATACGTGCATTTAAATTATTTGCGGTTGTCTATGACCACCGATGACGAGGAGGAAATGGATTGCAACTTTATGAAGAAGTTAGGTAAATTTTCTTTTTTTTTTCAAATTTAAGTTTTTTAAGTTTCGTCATCAGTGTGTTCCTGAAGAATTGCCATAAAAATACTACTGCTTCGTCTTAGACGGGCCATTCACCCAAAGTGCCTAATAGAATAATATTGATAGAGAAAGTACTTCCTCACGATTTAAACAGCTTATTACAAGAATTGCCCTGACAGTACCCCTTCAACCGTGGCCAAACGGAAAACATGAGATGAAGCTGTTAAAGATACATTTTTTTCTTTAAAACCTTTTGTTGTTGTTGTACATTTCTTGCGATTGTGTTCTTTTCATTTTTGGCGATATACTAAAATAAAGGTTAAGTTTAAGGAACAATTTTTCCAGAAGTCACTCATTCAGACAGAAAACAGTCTCCACCGAATTAGCTTTCAAAACTGACTTTTAACGTTTTTTCCGAAATCGTAAAAAGACTTCAAGGTTCAAGTCAAATCTGAAGCATTCAGGTTTGTTTAGTAGCCGTTAGCTTTAAAAAGAAACTCTTAGCTGTAATATCGATTTTGAGCCTTATCACCATGTCACTTTGTGACTTAACAGTTTTTTCATTATGCAAAAAGTCGTAAATTCTTTGTCTTTTTGATACGTCAATAAAGTCGACTTCTTGTTGGTGAGGTGTTTAGTAGTAAACAAAATAATACATAGTTGCTTGTCGATATAGAATTTCTCTTCTCGTGTTCAACTCCGAAGATATCGAGTTAAAAATCGAAGACTGAGAAATTCCTTATCTACGCGCGCCCATGTATTATTTTCTATTTATTGACCACGTGTAAAAATGATTGCTAATGATGGTTTTTCCGTTCGCATTCTGTCGTTAAGGCAATCGCGATCTGGCACCGCGCAGAAGAATCTAGCTACGTATACTACTGTACTCTCAACGTCTTCCAAAAGGTAGAAAAATTAAGAAGAATACTAAGAACAAAGTGAAATGCCTACAATCCGTTTGTTTGTTGTTTGTAGATGATGCATAGTTGTTTCTTTTTTTTTATCCTCTTGACTTTCATACGATCGAACTTCCACGGAAGATATCGAGTTAAAAATCGAAGACTGAGAAATTCCTTATCTACGCGCGCCCATGTATTATTTTCTATTTATTGACCACGTGTAAAAATGATTGCTAATGATGGTTTTTCCGTTCGCATTCTGTCGTTAAGGCAATCGCGATCTGGCACCGCGCAGAAGAATCTAGCTACGTATACTACTGTACTCTCAACGTCTTCCAAAAGGTAGAAAAATTAAGAAGAATACTAAGAACAAAGTGAAATGCCTACAATCCGTTTGTTTGTTGTTTGTAGATGATGCATAGTTGTTTCTTTTTTTTTATCCTCTTGACTTTCATACGATCGAACTTCCACGGAAGGCAGTCTGTTTGTAGATGGCCGGGATATTTGACATTATTACATCTCTCACTTATTACGCGCACTGTGATTGTTCAATTTTGCGGGCCGTATTCTACACTGCTGCCCGCTTTCCTTCAACTAGTTTTATTTCCCGCGCGCTGGATTAACCTCAGAGATATAATTAATAAATATCTTACTAACCTCGTTTTGTCGGTCAGTACTTTAAGTTACGAATCTTCGTTTTGTCCGATTAGTTTATAGCCCCTGCGCTTCGCGCTTGGGCCATAAATCAACGGGAAAAAACTTGGTCCGTTACTTACAGTACGGACCTCGAACTAGGTTAGTAAGAGGTATTTACTATTCAACATATACTTGGTATCTGTTCATCCTAAAAGCATCAAACGTGGTCAGATGACCCATCTTAATGTGGTCTTTCATGAGATGGTGTCAGTTTATTGATTGGTTTAAAATTTGAAACACGCCTCAGTTCCCCACGCAACTCCGAAATGGCTGATAGCAAAAATGATCTACGAGCTTCTTCATGCAAACACCAGTCGGCATAAGGAACTACTAGCAAGTGGTTACGTTTGTCAGGTTAACTGATGACAAAGATAAGGTATGCAGTAAGCTGGCCATCCAGCGTAACCATAAAGTTTCTCGACGACACAATCGAAAAGAAGACACCTTACGTAGTACCTATTCCGTGCCATTCATTTCCGTTGAAGCATAACGTCGCAGACGGTTTTACTCGTACAATTCCCAGTTATTTTCCCTTTGTCTTTTTGAGTATCAAAGGTACATTGCCGGTCATACTTCAAACATTTTTTTTCCGGATTCCTTTGCCCCCACCCCCAAACGCCACCCTGCCCCTAACAACTGAAAAGGAAGCCTGGAAAAACACAAGCAAAAATTACGGAAATTTTCGTTGTCAAATGGGTCCTGTTTTTGTTGAGATCGTTTCAAACGAAAACTTGCTGAATGAAACAACACAAAAAAGAACAAAAAGACATTAGGCAAAAACTATTTTATTTGGTTAAATATTGAGTAATTTTACAAGCTGTACGTTCAGCTCCCAGACCCTTGCTAACAAATTTAGCAGCTTGATGTTAAAGGAGTTTTAAAGTTCATAAACGAATAGACCGAAATAGTGCGAATTTTCCTCCTTTATATCGAGGCTTTCTACGACAAGATCATTCAACCAAATTAACGATTCTTACAAAGGATATTTGTCATAACAAGTAGCTACAAGTTTTACTTATTTACGTAAAATATGGCCTTTCGCCGAGTATTGTTGACGAACTCAGGAGATTTAGCAGAAAAAACATTAGTTATTCACTTAGAAACAGTGATTTTGATATCCCCACTTTTAATAGTATTAACTATGGAAAACATTCTCTAAGATATCAGGGACCTCGCATATGGTCGAAACTAGATAATAAATTGAAAGGTTCCCTAAATATCGAATCATTCAAAAAGAACATTAGGAAAAAAGACCTGACGTCATTTCTGCTCAACAACAATAATTGTTGTAACCTTTGTAATTCTTAAAGACTACCTATAATATGCCCACTGTCTTATGTACTACTATATATACATTTTGCTGACTGATTGTATATACACTTCTTTTTCATTTTTTTTTTTTATTTCATTGTAAATAATTTTAACTTTTTTTTGTTGTGTCCCCAATTAGTAGTAAATACATCGACACTTCAGTGAAGCTGTTTTTATTATTCAGTGTACAGTTCCAAGAAGACTCCAAAAATTCAGATAAACTAACGCTCCCGAATTTTGAATCACTGACTTCGTTTGCCTTTTAAAAGCTCGAAGCTCTACTTCATCGTCTATATTGCTCAAAGTCCAGCTTAGAGGTGGTCTAGTATCAATTACAGTTTTCCTTTGTCAATTTTATCTTTTGAATGGCGTATTTTCATAGAGTTAGACAAAAAATATTGTCTTAGACCTTCGATCGTGCGTGAAAATGGGCGCCATGATGTAGCAATTAAAATTGAAGAAAACTGGTAACACTTTACACGATATAATGTGCAACCGTCAATAGATAGATAGATAGATAGATAGATAGATAGCTAGCTAGCTAGCTAGCTAGATAGATAGATAGATAGATAGATAGATAGATAGATAGATAGATAGATAGATAGTTAGATATATTCACATATATTTCTCTCGAGCCTTTGGGAGCTTCGGTATGAAATACGTTATGAAGCACTGCCAGGACCAGCTGGACCAGCTGGCTTGTTTCACTGCCTATATCCTTTAACAAGAAGCTTCAAAAGGATGTTTTTTTAATCCTGTCCGCGAAATTTAAAAAAAATGGGGTTTCTTTCTGCATTTTGCTTTTACAAGTTTAAATTCAGTTAACGAATATTTCTCGTTGTTCTTACTGACCATAAATTCGCCTTCGTGTCGTGTACAAGAAGCATTTTCCATTGTCCGCGAAATATTAAAAAAGGGGTTTTCTTTCTTCATTTTGCTTTTACAAGTTTCAGAGGGGCTTAACGAATATTTCTCTTTGTTCTTTACTAACAATAAATTCGCCATCGTGTCGTGTACAAGAAGCGTTTTCCATTGTCATCGACTAGTCAGCTCCCATGCATGCGCGTATGATGAAAAGCGACCGGTCATCAAGCCTAACAACAGCTCCCAGTATTAGCCAGTATTCCCGGTTCAGGTTCCATAGCATGGCCATAGCCGATAGTTTGATATTGTTTCCTTTTCGGCCAGCATCTCCGTCACTGGTTATCAATGTTCCATTAATTGCATCAATCGCTTGGATAACAAAATTATGCCCTCATGATACAACTTGGCTGTAATTGCCAGCACCTCGATGATAAATGATCAACTTTCCATCACCTGTATCAATGACGATTAATCTTTTGCCGTACAGTCGGTCCTCATTTCCAGATCGCTTGGATTAGAAAAATGTTTTTCCTTGCTGGTGGATGCGCGACAAGCATAGACACTTTTTACAAATCAGACGTATCCACTATAATCCTGAGAAACAAAGTGTCGTCTCTCACATAAGCGTGGTTATTCAGTTCAGCCAAGGAGCAGAACATGGGACACCCGCTTGCTATGTTGGTTTCTCTTCTCGGCCTCTGGAAAGATGAGCTGCTTGGGTCAGGTCTGAAGGCGTCGATCACGTGTTCCACATTGTCCTGATCCAGCAACATGAATGTGACCTTCTGTCTGAATGGCCAGCGGAGTAGAGGGTCGTACTGTCCGCGCATGACCACAAAAAACACTGAGATATGTGTTCCTCGCCCCATGCCGTCGCCATTTAAATAAATTCGTGCACACATCTTGTAACCATAGCGACTGGTGAAGAAGCAAGGGCTGTAGAAAGACACCTGCTGACCGCTAACTGCTTCGTTTCTCTTTCTAGCATGCTCAGTAATTTTCCATAACAGCTGTCCGTCGTAGCTTGAAAATTCTTCTTGTCTGACGTACTCCTCTAAGTCAGCCAGGGTGACATTTCTAAGAGCCACTGTGTGTTCAATCGACTCCATCCGCCTCTCTGTTCTTCGTGAGGTCTCTTGCACACCCTCCAGCTGTCTTTTAACGTTAGCCAGTTCTCTACTCGTCTCCATCGTGTTGCGATTATTTTCCACCAAAAGCACCTCGTGGTCCGCAGTTTTGTTCTCAAGGTTGGTCACTCGTCTGGTAACCTCAGCATTTGGTGAGCTACGCTCAAGACCAGGAATGTGTTCAACAGTTGAGTTTGCGCCCGATACGTGAACGGAGGTCACCTTTCCCTCCAAAGTGGTTATCCTCTCTCCATGTTCTCGTAATTTTTCTTGCAGACTTCTCGTTGCCTCGAAACCTCTTTGTATCTGGTTTAGGAGATCTTGGATAATATTGTCGTAATTTGTGAACAACTGCGGACTTCGCGAACCAATTCTGGAATCACTTCTCAATACGGATTCCATTTCTGTGCTCACACGAAAAGCGAACTGAAGAAGGAGAACGCCATGATGAACGATTTCCTGTATTAAATGTTCCTTCTTTTCCCTTTGGCCGAGGACCTGTTTCAAAATATGACACACATTCATACCATGTATTCAGTTCAGGAACTTGGTGTAGCTGGCTTTAAAAGCCAGATACTAAATTGTAAGATAGAGAGTTTAAATGACGACCATGGCAGCGCTGACATCTGGATGATCAAAAAAGATATTTCTTCACTACTACAAAGCAACATGAAATAACCAGAATCAAGGTTTGCAGGGAAAGCGAGCACATTGAATCTTTCAATCACAGTGAATCTTTCATTCTCTGTTCTTGTAAGTTGAATGTCTTCGCTACCCATTTAGTTTCTGGATGGTTCGCCTTCATGCATTTGACATTTAGAGCGAGCTGAATAAAAAGACAGAAACGAGGCATAATTAATTGCGAATAATTGAAAGTTGATAACAATTGTGGAGTAACATTTTCCTTGGCGTTGCTGCAGTCGTTGGATACTACAGGGAAGATTACGTCGTAGTAACATTACAGTAGTTTATATTACTAAAACGTATTAGTTGATTACAATCCCATCTCGCCAATCACTCATCAAGGCAAGCAGTTTGTGGAATTTTTGACAAAATATGATAAACTGTCGACTTATCAAAGTGGCAACAGGAAAATGCATTCGACAGAAACTGCCCTCATAAATGTTACAGATAACATTTTGAAAGCAATTGATGAAAAAGCAGCGTCATTACTAGTACTGCTTGATATGTCAAAAGCTTTTGACAGCCTTAATCATAATCTGTTATTAAGAAAACTACGAAAACTGGGTCTCAAAACTTCTGCAGCTTCTTGGTTTAGTAGCTATCTATCTAGTAGATATCAGAGAGTACGATATGAAGATTCAGTCTCGGAATTGTTACCATTAACAAACGGAGTACCTCAGGGGTCAATCTTGGGTCCTGTGCTTTTTACTATCTACATTAATGATTTAATCAGTGCTATTACCCACAGTCAAGCCGCTGCGTATGTTGATGATAGTCAATTGCACTTTAAATTTCCCGTATCAGACTCATCAAGTGCTATGGCCGCCGTGAATCTAGATCTTAGGAACATTAGTAGATGGTCTGCAGAGAATTCTTTACTTATAAACCCCGAGAAGACAAAATTAGTGGTTGTTGGCTCAGCACAACTTCTTAAGAGGCTACCTCATATCTCCTTAACTCTGTTGGGCAAAACTATCTCACCAGTTTCGTTCGCTAAGGATCTCGGGGTATATGTTGATCAATATCTTAACTATGATGTACATACCACTAAAACAGCCTCTAGTTGCATGAACCAGTTAGTACAGATACGTAGAATTAAACACCTCTTAGACAAGAAAACACTTTTATTACTTCTAAATAGCTTTGTCTTTAGTAAATTGTTTTATTGTTCCTCAGTGTGGGGGAACACATCTAAACGTAATGTACACAAACTACAGTTGGTACAAAATTTTGCTGCCAGAGTTGTATTAGGTTTAAGGAAATTTGACCATATCTCTCAGGGGCGGAGATCTCTTAGATGGTTAGATGTTACGGAAAAGGTTTTATTTAATGATTTAGTTTTAGCATATAAATGTGTAAATGGTTTGGCTCCAGACTATTTAGGTAAATATTTTGTTAAGCGTTCAGCAGTACACAACAGGAACACAAGGGATGTAATAATTTTGTGATCCCCCGATGCAGATTGTCGATGGGACAAAGGGCATTTTATTTTCGCGGTCCACGGGAATGGAATGGGCTACCTGACAACATTAAGAATACTAAAGAAATTGATATTTTTAAGCGGACACTTTTTAATAATATGTTATATACGAAGTAAATTTGGATATATTTTGAATGATTTTGAATATATTTTGATTTTAACTAAATTACTGTAAATAAGTTTTCGTTTCTGTTAACATTGTGACTGAAAAGCCCTGTTGAAGGGAGTCTCAATAAAGTATGTACGTATGTATGTATGTAAGGCAAACATAAAGTTAATGAAATGAAGAAATGATCCTCGCAGTTGTGAGCGCAATTTATGCAATTGCGTAAAGAACCCTGACAATTTTTCAGGACTTCAACGGGGTTTGCCACCGGTGCGATGCTCTACCAACTGAGCTATGAAGCCACTGACGTTGGGAGCAGGTCAATTATTGAACGTATGAAACCATAATTGACCTTCCCCCAACCCAACCCCAAAACTGGTTTAATCTCTCTCTCAAACATCCTAACCATTCTCAACAGCAAGCGGCATTGCACCCCCACTGTTATGGTGTTAACCTCACCTCTTTCTTGCTACAACCAATCTGCGAGAATGGACATGGACCTTGAACTCCTTCACAGTCTCCCATAATAGGGTTTTGATGATCTGATAACTGTAAAAAATTAAAAAGATTTTCTAGTTAAGTGGACACCACTGTTCCATATAAAAATGCGAATACAAGAAAACTATTTTAATTGGAGCAAGTCAGGTCCTCAAAACTGGCCAGCCCCAGTAAATCAAACAATACAACTGGGTGTATGCGTCAGCGGTCGTTCGTCGAGATATGAAGTACGCGGAAAGTTTGGAGAGCACCAAAAATGCGAAACACTAAGTTGCTCCAGGCGTAGCCGAGAGCAACTATAGCTTCTTGAGAAGAAACGTCATCAGCGTGCACAATGGCAATATGAAGTACTCTCGCACTATTGAATTTGATTACGCGAATTTACTACTTATGTTATAACGTTTTTTGTTACACTGCCCTCATCAGTTGGACATCTTTACCTGACGGCGAGGAATTCCTTCTTTACTGCATTTGTCGCACGCAATTGGATAAGCTGGGCAATCATTTTCTTTATGCAGCTACAAGAAAATAATCGCGAAAATAATTCTGGTGAATACAATCACAAAAGTTCTCAAACTTAATAATTATGAGCCCAAGGCCGAACTGCTTTTTCATCGTTAATATCAATAAAAGAACTCTTTTTGCATATAAAAAATGGGGAAATCTCGGTACAAGCGGTATCAAAGGTAGTTTTACTAAGGAGCTTAAAGATCCACCTCAAGTGCATCACGATCAGTTGTGTCGCCAAGGCAAAGCCTTACGATCTACTTATATACCTCCTGCAAACGGCACTCTAAAGCAAGGCTGTAAGGTAGCCTAAAATTGAGAGGAAGCCACCTGTTGACTCTTCAAACTAACCTCGATGTTTGAAAGATAATTAATTGGAACAATTCAGCCGCGTGACCCAGTGGAGATACGAATGCAGAAGCTGCATGAATCTCAGCTTCTTGGGGTCACTAATGCAATGTGTGGCGTAAATAGGGAATTTAAGAAACGAGGACGGCGACGGCAACGAAAACGTCATTTCAAAATATAACTTCTCGTTATTGTAGCACTTTCGCGATTATTCCAATTTGTTCAACTTGTAAAATGTCGGCGAACTATCCAGGAACTAAATTTCTATGAACGGTGCTAAAGTAAAGAAAAAGAAAGAAAAATCTGCTATCGAATGCTCACGTTCTTGCCAAAACCTAATAATCGATCATTTCACGTTATTGTTTAGCCGAGGACGGCAGAGAAATGTACCAAAATGTAAAACGCATGTGCAGAGCGATTGTTTTTGCCCATTAAACCTATTGTATTGTGATGTTCTCGTTGACGCTCCCGTCCTCGTTTCTGCGGTTTGAAAAGTGTACCGTCAACAAACTAATACGTGGTTTTCACGTTAAGTCATCGCCGCCATGCTAGTAGACGTAAACAATAGATCTCTCATTAGCTCCTTTTGTTCGTCCACCAGCATTTATTAGTTTCACCATTGTTATCTGAGTTTCTAGAGATTGGCTGCAAACCACCTATAGACGGGAAAGCCTACGTTACTTAGAAAGCCTAGAAACAGTAAGGCTAGAATTTGAATTTGTACTATTGAAGGTCTTCCGACGAAGAGGTATTCAACGCTCGCGAAAGAAAAGTACAAAGAGAGAAGAAAGGACGATGTACGCTTTATAACTATAATGCTTTTCCTAACTTTACGCTGAGAGACCTAGAGTAATTATCAAGTTCTACAAGCCTTAGTGTAGCAGAAATTTCAACAGCAATGTCTGCTTCGGATCAATACAACCGTACGAAAACCAACAGTCTTCTCCGTCAACTAGTAAAGCAGTTGGGCACGTTAAACGTTGTCAACAACTGAAAGTTGCGATACTTACCGTCATCGAGTTTAGGACAATCTGAGTATGACAGAGTTCGCACTCCACCAGTCTATACATACATTCGTTTTCCAAGTGCTCAGGAAGTAAGGCTTTCTTTACCGTCACACCACACTCTGCATCTACACAAGGAACCTTCAGGTATTCACAGCCACTTGTGTGGTCCTGTAAATTAAGATGATAAATTATACCGTAAAAGCTCCATTCAGTAACCAACACCCCTCCGGGGGGAGGGGGTGCTTATTTAATTTTATGCACATGTCATCGGCTTCTCCGAGGGGTCGACCCCTGGGCCTACCAGGGAGAGATTTGGGGGAATACAAGGAGATGGACGGGATTCTTTGCCCAAGGGTAGGGGAAAATCTTGACATTGTTCTACGATCAAAGATTAGGGGATGGGGGAATTCACAACTTTGAAAAGGATGTCACGGAAATTTTCAGCTGAGAGACACCTAACCCTGGGGACTTTGTCTTGAGAGATTCCCCGACCCCCCGGGGAAATTCCTCAAGTTTGCTTGACCGATTTTACAATTCCTCTGGTTAGCCCGGGGGTCGACCCCACGGGAAGCCGATGACATGTGCATTAGGCCTCATTAATGGGGGGCTTAACAGAGCGGGGGCTTACTTCAAATGTTAAACATACCATTTTCGTTCACGTTTTACGGAATTTTCCTCAGCGTTGGAAAATCGCCGCGCTCGCTGGTTCAACACTCAGGACTGTATTCTTTCTGGTACTTTATTCGCAATCCACGATACACATTCCTTGAATCTGGTAACATTCCGTTCACGATCTCTTTACAATATCAATCAATCAATCTAATTTACACGTACAGCCGTCCTCTATTTATCTACTTTACTGATAAAAGAGAAAGTTTACACCTTTTTACGTACATCCTGAATTTCCCAGTTACTTAATTTTGTACATTACAAATCTATTGTTTATTTAGTTACATTTCCGAGTTGTGTATGACTCGCAATTTAACCAAAACTAATCCAATTACATAATTTTCACACCCTGTATTTGGACACGAAATGTTTACGTCACAGGATGTTCCCACCCAATTCTACCCAATTTAACGTTTGTTTTAATGTTGCAATTAATCTTTATTTACCTACATTCGTTGCTTGATTATGTAAGACAATGTTCCATAACACACTCCCCCCTTGACTCGTCTACGAGTCAAGCATAAGTTGCGTTTTCCATCTAGAATCTAATGCTGCATTTCTCCGAAGAGATGTTCTGGTGGTGACTTCTGCAACTTGACTACGGGCATTGTTGGTCCGTGTTTCCTCCCCCTCACTCCGAATCTCTAAAGGGTAGAGCTTTTGCACTGGCCTGGAGAGGTGGACCGGCTTCCCCTTTGTAATGACTCTGACATGAGCTCCTCTAACATTACCGTCTCTCCCTGTAACTTAACCTTCTACTATGCTCATTTTCCACTCTCACCGTTTCCTGTCTTCCTCATACACTACAACTACATCTCCTAGTTGCACAATTCTATCCTGCCTATCTGGCTTGTTCTTATGAAACTCTCGCAGACTCACTAAATACTCCTTTCGCCAACGGTTCCAGAAATGAGCTAATTTGATGCTGAGGTATTTAAACCTCGCGGAACATCCTTCCTGATTCATAGCGTCGTCCGGTTCTGCGATTTCATCAGGCAAGGTTTTGACCCTTCGTCCATAAATGAGGTGGGACGGCGTTAGTACTTCTTCCAGTTCGTTGTACTCGTATGTCAACGGCCTCGAGTTGAGTGTACCTTCTACTTCAGTGAGGATGGTTGACAATTCATCGAAAGACAGTTTTGCGGAACCTAGTGTTTACCTGAGACACTGCTTTACGCTAGCAACCATTCTTTCAAAAAACCCACCCCACCAGTGTGCCCTTTCAAGGTTAAATTTCCACTCTATTCTGTCACGCTCTAAATCGGCTTTGACCTCTGGGTGATCGAACAATCTAGTTAAAGCTTTCTCCGTAGCTTGAAATGTCTTGGCATTGTCTGAGACAATCAAGACAGGAGTTCCATTTCCAGCGATGAACCTTCGCAAACATCTCCTGAACGAGGCAGCTGACAGATCTTCCACTAACTCCAGACGCACCGTTATGGTCACACGAAAACAATGCAACATAAACCTTACCCATTTGACCAGATTTTTCTTTGACATAGAGTGGACCCGCAAAATCTACCCCGACCCTCGAGAATGGGGGCGCTTCTTTAACTCTAAAGTCCGGAAGCGCTGCTGTTGGTGGAGCATTGTAGGGTTTCCCACTTAGCTTTCTACGCGTGACACACTCTCCCAAAATTCCCTCTTACCACTTGCCTTCCTCTTGGGACCCAAAACCTGCATCGTAGCTCAGCTAACGTCGCTCTCACTCCACTGTGGTGCACTCTCTTGTGACATTCTTCCACAACTAAACGAGTAAACTTGTGCCTTCTAGGTAAGATTACAGGTTTTCTAGCTTTGGTCTCTAAATCTGAATTAACTAAGCGACCTTCGCACTTCAAAAAGTCTTTCTCTACCCTTATTCCTAGCTCTCTCACTAGTTGTTTGAAGTTATGCTGCTTACTTAGATCATTTTGGACTGATTTAAGCCATTCAACCTCGGCGCATTTTAACTCTTCTACTCCCAGTCTTCCAGTAGACCTTTTCACTTATGTTAAGCGCACAGGGTGCAGAGGAGTTCTGTTCGATCGTACACGACAAAGTCTCACCTCGTTAATTCCAAAATATGTTTACTTTGTACGATAAAGATTGTCGAAATGAAATCCTTCTGATTTGTGAATGTTTTCTGCTTCCACATCCTTCTATATCCCCCGATCTTGTCTCTCTCGAACGGCTTTCCGCCACGTTTACTAGCATATACCGCGTCGAACTGACGCTGGCCGCGGGCGCATATGATCTTTGCCCGAAGGGCAACGAATAAGCTTCGGAAATGGGAAAGCGAAGCTTTCCTAACGAGGCACGAAGTGCCGAGTAAAAGAAGAGTACTCTTCTTGTACTGTAAGCCAACCTTTTGTAACCGTGCGCGCCCACAGTACTTTGGTCCGCGGTACACGCAAATAAACATTGCTGAAACCCTACCAGAAAGAGACAAGATCGGGGGATATAGAAGGATATGGAAGCAGAAAACATTCACAAATCAGAAGGATTTCATTTCGACAATCTTTATCGTGCAAAGTAAACAAATTTTGGAATTAACAAGGTGAGACTTTGTCGTGTACGATCGAACAGAACTCCTCTGCACCCTGTGTTAAGCGCGCCCTTGAATACTTGACAAAGCGCCTCACCCTAGCTGTTACTCTGACAAGCCTGTGTAAGGTGCTGAAATGGGTTACATCTGTCACGTCGGCGAAACCTGACGGATGTTCTATGTCGGTCAGCAAAACTGTCGCGGATTTCTTCTCCTCCAGTTGACTCTCCGGGGTTTGATAGGTTTCTGTCGTCACTGGCCATTCGTTTGTCTCCGCGTGGAGCCAAGACGGTCCACGGCACCAAAGTTGGTTATCTTTGAGCTGGGAAGCGAACACTCCTCTGGACCCGAGGTCAGCAGGATTTTCGTCAATGGAGCAATACGACCAATCTTCTTTCGCAGTCAGCCTCAAAATTTCATTTA
This sequence comes from Pachyseris speciosa, assembly GCA_016490735.1. Taxonomy (NCBI): domain Eukaryota; kingdom Metazoa; phylum Cnidaria; class Anthozoa; order Scleractinia; family Pachyseridae; genus Pachyseris; species Pachyseris speciosa. The sequence continues at coordinate 728,846 of JAEMWC010000278.1, forward strand.
CTCGATGGCGCACGAACTGTTTCCATTCCCCCCTGCTCTGTATCCAGCTGAGAGCTGTCTTGCTATCCAGCCAGAACCTCACGCCATCTACTTTCAACTGTGATTGTAACGCATTCTTTATCGTATCCACAAGCTGGGCAAGTATTCTCGCCGACATTAGCTCTAAGCGCGGAATCGTCAGCTCTTTCATCGGGCGACCCTCGTTTTACTGGCTACTAATCTCACATCGGTTTTCTCGTCTGTAGTTCGATAGACAAAATAAACCATGGCACAGTAGGCCTTCTTACTTGCATCCCCAAACCCGTGTAAATAACACTCTGTCACGCTCTCTTTCCACATGTCGTAGAGACACCGATTGACTCGAATCCCTTTCGTTTCTGTCAAATCTTGGATCCACTTATCCCATTTCTCCTTAATTTCTCCCGTCAAAGCCTCATCCCAATCGAATTTCCTACTACAAATTTCTTGGAAAAGTCCTTTCATACCGACTGTCACAGGGCTAATTATTCCCAGAGGATCAATCAAACTGGCCAACAAACTTAGCACATTTCGCTTTGTTACTTCTAAATCCTGGCCCTCTCTATCACTTGTTTAAAACTAAATTTAAGGGTATCGGTCTCACAATCCCACGCCAGACCCAGTACCCTTTCCCCCTTTGCTCCACCCTGGGCCTCTAATTTCGACTTGGCGTAAGTCTCCTCGTCTTCGAGTCTACCCACTTCTCGGCTCGTTGTACGAGTTTCACTTGAACAGATTTTCTTCTTCAATCCCGGGTCATTCGTTTTCCACTTTCGTAAGGTGAACCCCCCTGTGGCCATTAGATCTTTTGCAGTTTTAAACAGGGTAAATGCCTTATCGGGTGTACGTTCTCCCGTTACTAAATCGTCGACGTAAAACCCCTCTACCATGCGTTTCACAAATTCGGGGTCCCTTTCCTCAAAGGTGGCTAGGTGGTGCCTGATGGTCCCACTTAACAAAAATGGTGAGGCATTCAACCCGAAAACGACGCGACAAAACCGGTAAACAACAATGCTCAGGTTGCTGTCTCGCGTGTCTTCAACCCACAGAAACCTTAGACTATCGCGATCTCTCTCGTCTACCGCTACGTTCAAAAAGGCCTTCTCTATGTCACCAACTAGCGCAACCCTATTTTCCCTTAACCTAACAAGTATTTTGAACAATAAGGGATTTAGGGATGGCCCCGTATGCAAACAATCATTTAAGGAGGTTCCGTTCTTGGCTTCCTTCGAAGATGCATCGTACACTATTCGCATTTTCGTGGTTTCTGCGTCCCTGCGAATGACGGCGTGATGGGCTAGGTAGTGCGTTTTTCCCGTTTCCTCCAATTCCGCTACTTTCTCGATAATCCCCGAACTCAACTGCTCCCTGATGATAGAGTCGTACTCGTCCAGAACTTTAGGTTCCTTGCGGAGTCGTTTTAGCTGACCCTTCACGCGTGACAAACTGTTTTTGAAATTGCTGGGAAGAGGGTCGTGACCTTGCTTCCAAGGCAACTTGACTGAATACCTACCCCCAAAAAATTCTATGTCGTTCTCTAATGATTCGTGCGCTTCGTCGCTGCTCTTGATTCCGATGCTTTCTAAATCCCATAACTTGTTAATTTCACTGTCTAAACTGGCCCTGTCTAAAGCTACACTATCTTGGGCTATGAAATGAACTGACACTTCTGACTATCTGTCTCTCGCATTTGCAGGGAACCCGACAACACCCAACCAAGCTCAGTGTGCACTGCCACAGGTTCCTCGGGTCCCCCCCCCCCCCCCCCCCCCCCGTATGGTCGTTCCCCTTTGGAATTCCCACAAGTAATCCGCCCCGATCAAAAGATCTATTTCGAGCTCGTCTTTTGTCTGACTAACATCAGAGAACCACAGATCACGCAAGTGCGCGAAGTCGTTTTTAACAACCTCTACGTGCTCGTTGCTTATGTGTGAAATATTCGGCACAACATAGGCTTCGTACACTGGTACCGTGTAGAGGCATTACGTCAAAACGGGCGACTTCTCGTAACCCGGATTCCATTGTTCTCTGGCCAAAGGTGCTGATACTAAGCCACTCCTTTCTTGCTATTCCTAAGTCATAACTACTAGCGGCCTTAGCGGTTATAAACGAACGATGACTCCCAGAGTCAAACAAAACTCTCACTCTTCCCTTTCTGCCTCCCTTGATTAGGTCTTGCGCGGTTTGGAGGGCGATCCTACTTTCTGTACCCACAAGCATACTGTTAGGATTATTTACTGGAATTTCTACCGGCTAATCGCTTTACCCGTACCCCCCTGGGGGGTGTTGTGGTTTAGAGTCGCACAGAGAAACATGATGAGAACCCTTACAAAGCTTACAGTTAGTGCTAATTTTACATTCACGGGCTCGATGGCCCCTCTCCGTGCAATTGAAACATCGTCCATACTTAACTAACAATCTCTTACGTTCTACAATGTTCGTTACTTTCTTACATTGCTCCGGTTGGTGTCCTCCTAGGCAAAACGGGCATCTGCGGTCTTCTCCTCTTCTTGTAAACAGGGCACTCGCTGTCGGTTGTGGACTCCTTCTGCTCTCACTGGGCCCGGAAACCCGTGCTGTTTGCGTCAAGCAATGGTCCTCTCGCAACTCTACCTCCACGAGCAGTGCTTGATGCATGTCCCTCGAAGTCCAGTCCAAGTACTCCTTTCCTCTTGTGATGGTAAGCCTCACCGCGTCAGGGATCTTTTCCAGGAGCATCGGGACAACAATAGCCGAGTATGTTCCTTCATCCACCTCCAAGGCCTGCAACGCTCGGTGTTTGGTCTCGACAAGGTCGTAGAAACTACGCAGCCTTGCCGTGTCCTTCTCGGGGTAGACTGGCCGTGCATTTAACAGTTCGTTAACGAGAGCTCGTTGGATCGCCGTCTTCTTTCCGTACCGTCTCCTTAGCAACTCTACGGCCGATCTATAGTTTCCTGAAGTCAAGGCAAATCCTGCAATGGCTGATCTCGCCGGCTCTAATAGCAGTCCTTTCAAGTAGGAGAATTTATCTACGTTCGACAGGGCTTCGTTCTGGTGGATGGCGCTTTCGAACGAATCCCAAAATTCCTTCCACTCGTGAAGTTTCCCACTGAACTTCCTGACCTCCAGTTTGAGGAGCTTGGCTCTCACGGTTTTCGTGGATGCTGGGGTCGCTAAGTTCAAAGGTTCACCTTCAACATTCCCGTTCACCTGGGCGCTTGTTGCTGGAACTTCGCTTGACTGGGAAGTCGGCGCGATCACAACGTTCAACTTCTCATCTATCTCCACAAGTCGCTGAGTAACGTCGGCTTTGAGGGTTGCGCTTTTGCCGATTTCGTCTGCTATGTCCTTTTCAGTTGATTTATCATCAGCGACTAGTTCGGCCAAAATCTCCTCGTCGAGTGGCACGATCTTTTGCAACTGTTCTTCTAGCGTCCCCTTCCACTTTATCAAATTCAGCCCTTTTCGCGGGAACATAACTTTCAATGCACGCATCAACGTCTGGCAGGATTCCGGATAAAAATCCTCGATGCCCCGATCTCACTTTCTTGTTCGACATTGGATCCGGCTCGAAGGACCACGTTTTGCGGAATTTTCCTCAGCGTTGGAAAATCGCCGCGCTCGCTGGTTCAACACTCAGGACTGTATTCTTTCTGGTACTTTATTCGCAATCCAAGATACACATTCCTTGAATCTGGTAACATTCCGTTCACGATCTCTTTACAATCTCAATCAATCAATCTAATTTACACGTACAGCCGTCCTCTATTTATCTACTTTACTGATAAAAGAGAAAGTTTACACCTTTTTACGTACATCCTGAAAAAGTCTATTGTTATTTAGTCACATTTCCGAGTTGTGTATGACTCGCACTTTAACCAAAACTAATCCAATTACATAAGTGTCACACCCTGTATTTTGGACACGAAATGTTTACGTCACAGGATGTTCCCACCCAATTCTACCCAATTTAACGTTTGTTTTCATGTTGCAATTAATCTTTATTTACCTACATTCGTTACTTGATTATGTAAGACAATGTTCCATAACACATCAAACAACTGCAGTTTAGTATTTAATACAGAAAAACAAGCAGTACTATGATTGAGTGTATATTTGTTTAACAACAGACCAACTGGGCCGCATGAAGTGGATTTCGTAAGAGGGAATAGGAGGGACTAAATAGAAAATCTCATGTCCCAAAAAGGGGAGGGGGGTATTAGAGAGGGATAAAGGGGATTAGTTTCTAAAGAAACTGTGGTGCTGCAACGGTGGGGAAGTGAAACACGAAAATTGGTTTATCAACAGAGTTGATAATGTAAATTGACCACCGCACGGGGATTCGATTAGCTGACGTTTCGAGCGTTAGCCCTTCGTCGGAACGAATCGAGGAATTGTGGGTTGTGTATAGTTTATATACAGAAAATGGAGCTACGCTATCGGTGGTAACATGGTAACGTGAAAAACAGGAATAAATTAATTGAATGAAAGGCGCTCGTTGATACCGTGGGGATTAAGAGTGCCGATTTGAAAGATCAGTTTTTGCTCGAGATTTTTACGGCTTTCCGTGGTACATTTATGTAGGGAAAGGCCGGAGATTGACATGTGTTGTTTGGAATGGCTAGGGAGATTAAAATGCCTAGCGACTGGTTTGGATGCATCTTTGTCATCTTTCTCAACATCACGAAGATGTTCTCGGAATCGGTCACCTAGTCGTCTTCCTGTTTCGCCGATGTATAACCTTTTGCATAATGTACAGGTTATGCAATAGATAACATTTACGGAGGTGCACGTGAAACGACCAGTGATCTTAACAGATCGCTTAGGGCCTGATATTTTGTCAGTGTTTTGAATGAAAGGACAAGTTTTGCATCGCGAGCGCGCCCATTTAAAAGTGCCAGGTTGTTCAGTTGTTTTGAATCCGCTTCTAACAAGAAAGTTACCTATCGTTGTTCCAAACAACACATGTCGATCTCCGGCCTTTACATACATACATACTTTATTGAACCTTCCCAATGGGGCTTTTCAGGAACAATAATTATAAAGTAATAATGTACAACAGGAACCCATAGTGCAATTATTTAAAAAATTTAAATATTTAAAATAGGCTAACTCATCACTATATCAATTACGTCCTAAAAAATCCCTTAGAAGTTTGCTCCTCAAACGCTTCTTAAAGATTGATTCGTTACTAGAAAGTTTTAAAATGGATTCCAAGGAATTTCAGATGCTGACAGATCGGTAATAAAAAGTTCTCTGTCCAGAAGCAGTTTTAAAAAGAGGGACATTTAACAATTGTGAACTCCTGGTTGTGTATCTATTTACATCACATCGTTTGGTAAAAAAAGAGCTTAGGTATTCAGGGGCGCGACCATATAAACATTTAAAAGCGAAAATAGCATTTCGATAGTAGAGCTGACTGGATACTGGAAGCCACCTAAGGCGTTTTAGTTCAGGCGTAACATGATCATATTTCCGAATTCCACTTACTATTCTACACGCAAAGTTTTGTACCGATTGCAGTCTGTCAATATTTAACTTCGAGCAGTTGGCCCACACGTTTGAACAATAAAACAATTTACTAAACACTAAGGTGTTCAAAGGTATGAGAAGGGTCCTTCTGTCAAATGCATGTTTGACGCGGTTAATCTGCCCGAGAGAAGAGATGCATGACGAAACAGTTTTGATAATGTGGTTGTTGTACGATAAGTGAGGGTCCAAAAACACTCCCAGGTCCTTTGCAGTTTTACTTGGTAATACGGCCTTCCCCAATAAACATAAGGTGATATCTTGAAGCTTGGGTAGCATTTTTCTGGTACCAAACACAATAAGTTTGGATTTGTCGAGATTTAGCAGTAAATAGTTTCTGAAGCCCCAGTTGCACACTTTACGCAAATCTTCATTCATTTCCGCCACGGCAATGTCTTTGTTCTGAAGCTTAAAGGAGATTTGAAGCCTTGTATCATCTACGTAGCTATGCGAAATGCATTTCTGTGGAACAGCGGGAAGATGCTAAAATTGCTTCCTTGCTACCTTGTGGGACACCACTTCATAATGGCAGGGGTTCAGACAACGTAGAGTTTATCTTTACAACTTGCTGTCGATCACTGAGGTAACATGCGAAACCACTGGAGACAGGTGTTAGAGGCACCAACATCATTCAACTTAAGTAACAGAATTTTGTGGCTGATGCTGTCAAATGCTTTGCTCATGTCCAATAACACCACTGCTGTCAGTTTGCTTTCATCAAAGCCGTTAAGTATTGCGTCCGTAGATTTAATTATTGTTCGGCCTTTCCCTACATCAAGGTACCACGGAAAGTCGAAAAAATCTCGAGCAAAAATTAATCTGTCAAATCGGCACTCTTAATTCCCACGGTATCAACGAGCGCCTTTCATTCAATTAATTTATTCCTTTTTTTTCGCGTTACCATGTTACCACCAATGGCGTAGCTCCATTTTCTGTATATAAACCATACACAACCCACAATTCCTCGATTCGCTTTGACGAAGGGCTAACGCTCGAAACGTCAGCTAACCGAATCCCCGTACGGTGGTCAATTTACATTATCAACTCTGTTGATAAACCAAATTTTCGTATTAGAGACGGAATCTTATTACAAAAACCGACTCCCAAACTGGGGCTTTGTTGAAGTATATTTTACATTTATCGTATCTTAAACGTGCAATAATCAAATAAACAACCAATTGATGTAACTTTCCCACGAGTAAGTTGTTTTCAGCAAAAGTAGAATTTCCGCCGTTGTCGTTAAAAGCACAATGACTTGTAGGTGTTGTTCCGGCAAGCTTGTAATTTTGTCCATGTGAGCATGGTTATCTGTAACGACAGCTTTCTCGTGTAAAGGGTCGCAGAAACTTTGGTTTCCGTCCTTTAATGAACTTGAATTAAGCTTAGCCGAAGTATTTACCGCAAGAGTTACCAAAAGCTTTTCTGCATGCCTTGCTGATAAATTTAGGATCACGTCTTTGTGTAACTTTCAAGCTCTGTAGTTAGCCATAGTTGTATTTGGCACAGAAACTTTACAGTCTCAAACGTATCTTACTAACGTGAACTTTATGAAGTTGGTTACAATAAGCTTGAACAACTTATTCTAGCTCACGCTCGGGGCACGTATTCGCCACCCAAATTTGTTTAGAGTCTTTGTCTATTGTTCTACAAAGGAAACGAGCAATCGACCAATCAGAGCTCAGAGCGAGCGTACTTAATTCCTAGTTTTGTGTATTTTAGAGAGAGTTGTCTGCCGGCAACGGCAGAGTGTAGAAGTCTGACGCTGAATGAACTGAAGTGATCCGGAAAAGCCACAGCTTTCTAAATCTGTCCCGCAACAGCTTATTAGAAACGGGGGGTTAATAGAGACGGGGGACTTAATAGAGCCTTTAGGGTTTACGGTAGTCAAATTACCACCACTTTTGATGTCCAAGATCTCTGTGCATACATGCTCTTAAACTTAGATTACCTCCAAGTGTCTGACTTCTCCTTTCCATTTGCAGCCGTCCTCCATGAAAGTGCAGTGTACAACGATAGCAAACACTTCACGACGCATAAATTTGTCAGCAAAAACCTGATGGCAAAAGGATGCATTATAAACACTGTTGTGCAATGCTTAATTTTACATAGTGACAGTGTTCAGGCTATCAGGTGTGGGAACAAGTAAGTAGTTGAGACGTAAGCTACGTAGAAGTCTATAAGAAATGTAAACGTTATTCTGAACTCCAACAACTTCAAACAGAAAACAAAAGAATACCATTTCATGACCCCGTGCTGTTTTGCATGTTGCTTCGATTCGCTTTTTTTCGTCGCATCTCCTACTGGCCATAGATGAAAGCATATTCATCTTCCTCCTTTCTTACAAAAATTGTCCCAATGAAAGCTTCCTCACAAATTATCTAAAGTTCAGCTAAGCAACCACTCGATCGAACTCATTCAATCATAGCATACCTCATTCGGACGAAGTTGCTCGTTATCCACAAGGCAAACCATCACGACTGAAACTGCGTCCCTAGAAGTAATGTTAGTGCAAAAACACAATTCATCTGTACCTAGAATTTAAACGTTCTTAATACCCTAAGTGGGGTTAAAGGGACACTGTCATGGATTGACATGGGCAGCATTTCTCACACGGAGAAATTTTCCTGAACGCGTTGATATCTTGTCTTTCTTTAAAAGTCTACATTAAAGAAGCCTTTAAGAGGCTAATAGAATGTACAGTTATCTGTAGACGAATATTTGGAATCCAAGAAATGTAAAAGAAACCTAAAATTACTTAGTCAAATTACTGACAGTCGAGTTCAGTGAAGTGTGACCAGAAACGCTGTCGGTTGAACAAGCGCTCGCCTCTCACATAAATAATTTTTTCTCTCAGTCCAACATACCTCAACATATTGCCGATCTTAACATGCCCTTTTAAAGCTGAAAGAGAATAACTTTATTTGCGAACGACGACCTTGAAGTCAAATAACGGTAGACAGGGAAAAATTATGCCGTGTTTTTAGTACTCACCGCGTGGTTAATTTGCGACCCAAGTAAACACAACCAGTGCAGTGCCTCTCAACTATAAATACGTACAGGTTTTTCTTCAAAATACTACGCTAAATACAAATTTTAAAGCGCCGATATTAAACGTTTATCAGCAAA
>JAEMWC010000278.1:745000-755000 GCA_016490735.1 Pachyseris speciosa
TTCCTCAGACTCGAAAAGTGTTGATAAAGTCAAAGACAGGACAAAGATCTTTTCAATAGCGTGGAGTACATGCTTGGAACTCATTGTCCGTAGACGTGACAGGGTATAGCAACGATAAGTTTAAAGAAGTTTTACGTCTTAAAAACTTTTAAGTTTTCTCATTCTCTTTTGTTATATTACCATATTTCAATGTTTTTAATTTATTAATTGTTGTAAATCAGATTATAATAACAAGGGCCACCCTAATTAACTTCGTGTTAGCTTTTTGGTGCCACCCTCTTGAAATATTGTTTCTATCTATCTATCTATCTATCTATCTATCTATCTATCTATCTATCTATCTATCTATCTATCTATCTATCTAGCTAGCTAGCTAGCTAGCTATCTATCCATCTATCTATCTAAGATAAATACCCAAAGTTTTACCAGAGAACCAAAATTTTCATCATCCAGTATTCCCTAAGCAAGAAATGGCCGTTTTATTTGCTATGAATGAATGTGATCTGAACTCCCCTCTACCACGCACACAAATTTGAGAAAGAAACAAACTATTCCTAGAAGAAACTGTCGATGTTTCCGGTTCGCCATAGCTGCCCAGGTGTTTCGCTGTCTCGCCATATGTAACGTACCGCTGTACGATTGTCGGTAGCACTTTTCATACCCTGCGGGCTTTTAAGTTTCCCCTTGCTTTCGTAATCTCACCCTTACAGAGTGGTTGCGATTGTTATAATCCTAAGATACGTTGATAAATTGCGTTTCCTTTTCATAACGTTCGTAAAGAATTTCAGGAAATTGTTTATCTCTCACAACGGCACAATAATATATAGGACGGGCAGGCTGAAAATTTGTAGGCCCAGGCCTACGGGCCTATAGGCTTGCTACGCCCCTGGTTACTTATGACCGTGATTTAAAAATGGTGAAAATATGCCAAAAATATGCTAACTTTTAGAAAAGATGCTGTAGAGTGGCTCATTCTCTGAAGAGTTGCCCAGAATCGAAAAAGTTGCTCAAAATCGTAAAAGTTGCCCAAAAAGTGCAGAGCAGAATCTGTCTAGGCCTACTCCGCGTGACAAACGTATCCTTAACCAATGAGTACATGGTAAATATTGTTGTTATATTTAAGTAATGGTTCGTGTAAGACCTATAGTAAAGAACAATGGGCCGCGGCAATGAGAGCCGTTATTTCCCCGTGGTGCGCCAAGGTGTTAATAAGCTCCAGTGGAGTATTTTTATTGGGTGAAACGCTATTTGGCGCGAAATTCAAATGGTTTGAAGGAAATTTTCGATGTTAAGAGCGGAGTAAATCCGCAGAAATTCGCATATTGTATTTATGTTTTAATAACTATCATACATACAAAAATGATAAAAAAATCGTGAGTGGGGAAATGCACTTTTTGCTTGATGACAGTCTTGAGAGCGATATTTTACCTTTGTTTCGTCAAGATTTTGACAGATTATAAATTATTTACAGAAAAGTCATGTAATCCTGTGTTTATTTGCGCTCACAACCGCAACAGAAACATCACAAGTTTTCGAATGGTACATAGCATCATGAGTTTGATTTTCCTGTATCACCTATCTTTATCATGCTCAAACAAATCACTTCATCTTTCATGTCAATACAACATGGCAGCTTCAACTCCGCGAGATTCTCAAGTTTGTGATGCGCTTCGACCACAAGGCCGTCGCAAACGGTTGCAATGGACTCGGGACAATCAAGGAAACAATTCGAAAAAAACATTTCTCCAATATCTACAATAAAAGCAAAACTTATTTTTAAAAAATCTTCATACAAGTCCCCTTCAAATGTTCGAAACACGGACAAGGCGTTGCATCCATCTTCTGTCTCCAGCTCCAGAGTACCGCTCGCAACAGAGTCAAGCGTTTTCGTAAAGAAACAACAACTCATCTGAGGAAAAGTTATATCCATGTGCAACAATAGTAGTAATATTTTCACACGTACACAGTCATGTCACTGCCAAAATCGTAAACTTGCCGCAATTACCCGAAATGTCTACGTATTCCAGTCGACCCAGGACATTTTTTTTCCGTGAAAAACGGAGCAATGATCAAGCAAAGAGCAATCGGAGATGGCTAAGTACTCCAAATCACTGGCTTTATAGATAATTTGTTGAAAATGACGATTAGTAATAGCCGTTGATGATATCCTTAAGCGCGTCAAACTCGCGTACACCTTCAGAGGGACGAAACGATACAGGTCTCCTGTTCCAGTAAGATCAATTTCCAATAATTGTGCATTCCTGAGAAATGGTCCTTTGAAAATCAATTCCCACTACTTGAAGCAGACTCTGCAGATACTGAGTGAATCTTTGGTCTCAAGAAAGCTGAAAACATGGCACAAAACCAGAACGCGAACTTCCATCTTCACGGCTTCCCGGCGAGAACAAACTGCTCATACCTTCGGTACTTTTCTCTTGCATATTTCTATCGAACTACTTTATCGCACTTCCTAATTGGTGCAGGGTTCATTGACTTATGAATAGGGGTTCTATTCATTTTTTCATTTGTGATTTCTCACATTTTTATCTCACCTTCGTAATGTGTAACAAGACAAGAAAGGGACGTTTGAAGCTTCTGTATTTTTTTCTGTAATAATTGTAATGACGCATGATCATGGACGTTAGCAATATTTTAAGATTGTCCCGATTTCGTTTCTGTTCATATTGCAGATTTTTGAATGCAAGGAACCTTGTTGAAGGGAGTGCAATAATAAAAAGCGTGATTGAAGTGTATTCGTAGTAGTTTGGAGTTTATCTAGCGATGTAATTGAATTGAATAATTTTACAATAAAAGATTATAACCGAGCCAGAAATACATGACTGTTCCTTTTCAGTCTTGAATAAAACAAAGTCTCCAACAATTCACATTTTTACAAGACTATGATCACTGCACCTGAGCTTAAACCCCTTTCACTCTCCCCACTCTGAAAAAAACTTTTCTTGCGAGCTAATGAAAAATGCAGTGCAGCAACCATTATAAATATAAACTAAGAGTTACAACCCTGCACATGATGCTATAGGGCCCTATGCTGGTATGTAAAACTATATACAATATTTTCCAAGAATTTGAGTGGAAGTAGAGTAAACTTCCTGACAGGTAGGAAGCTCCAACATGGCTGAGGTAACATCACAAGTACTTTTGAAAGTAGAACACATGTTTTGAATATGATTGATGTTACCTAAAATTTAGCAAAAAATAAAAATTCACTGACAGAGGTACCACATTTCCTCAAATCAGGCAATTTCCCAAAATAAGCACATTCAATAAATAGTCCCCAAATTTAAAGTGCTTATCACCCACCCAGTGACGATAAATTGCAATAATTTAAGTCTACAAAAGACATTATGTGAAGAAACAAATCGTATTCTGTCCTTTGCCTTTTAGTATCAGAGGGCAAAATCTCCTAAAACGGCTCATTTTCTGCCATTTTGAATTCAAAAAGGAGCAATCGAAAGACTGGGAACTAAATAACTTGTAACATCAACCCAGTATCTCATCCTCTCTCATCATCAGATTAAGCACTTGTCTCGGAGCCAAACTGACTTTCAGACATTTTCAGCCAGAATCGTGAAGACCTCAGGATTTTGCAATGAATTGCTTATAGTTTTAGTTGTTTGTTTGTCATGGAGCTACTGGGTTGACGTCACATCTGTCACTAACGCCAGTCTGCTTCACATGCAGTTTTAACTTCGAAAACCTTGACTTCAGTTGCGTTTTAAAAATCACAGTTCCAATCACATTATTTTGTTTAAAAACTGGCGAGGGATGATAGGCACTTTAATGAAGGGGGACCCTCCAATAACACAGCTACAGCAATAGTTTCATTAACCCTTTCAATCCCAAGATCTAAAAGTCAATTACCCTATCTGAAGATCATACATTTCTTTGTAGGCTATTTCAGAGAATGTGGTCTAGAAGTATATTAAGACAACATCTCTTAATAATTGATAATTTATAAATTCTCAGCATCAGTCTACTACTGTATAAGGCGAATTTACATACTGATCACTCCTGGGAATCAAAGGGTTAAATGTGTCCTCTTCACTAATTCAGGACAAAGAAATTAAAAGCTACAGCTGTATGCTGTCAAACTAGGAAGAGCAAAAATACTGTATTTAGACAATCTCATTCCATTACGATCAATAAAATCGGAGATTAGGGGTCCTTACCATTTACACGGAATACCTGGAAATTCTGGCTTAATCAAAGCACTTTTTCTTTTCTTTTTGAGATTTCCAGTTGATACTAGTACATTTTGTGATTTCTCCATTTTGCGTGTGGACAAGCTAATTAAGGCACTGAATATTTACACGTAGAATTTCCACATGTAAACTTTAAATTGCCTGGTGGAACGCCTCTATGGCCAAATAAAATTGCATGAACTTTTGATGCTGTAATCGTGTTAGATGAACATCCAAACTTCTCTTGCAAATATGACTAGGAAAAATCACTAGCAACAATAGACAGCAATCTTCTCTGTTCGTCTGGGTAGGACTGTACTCTGGTCACAGCTTATGCTGCTTATACTACTCTTCATGGAACCTGATTGGCCAGTTGGGATGCTGCTGCTCTTCAGCGAGTCTCCAATTTTTATCTTTTTTTTCAGAGTGTTTTTCTTTTGCCTCATTTGCTTGGAAGACTCTTTATCTTAGGTAAGATTGTAATCTCTCACCAAAACGTCTAGGATCTTGTCATCTGTGCGAATGCCGTAAATCATTCAGATCACAAAACTTTGACTTCCACGTGGCTGAATGGAAAATGTCACGTAAAAATGACATCATTTCTTCCTTTGAGGGACCAGCATTCTTAGAGACAGCATCACTGAACATATCAGTTATCTGCTGCCTATAGAAACACTGCCTACAATCTTGTAAAGAAGCATAGGGCATCATGGGAAGCTCAGGTATCTGGACAGCAACAGAATTGAAACATGGCTCAAAGGTCTTGGTGGGGATCTCTGGGCTTGTAAAGGGGCCAGTGTCTGTACATGTATCTTCAACTCCTCAGTATTGCTTTCCTGTTGAACAAGCAAAACAACCGAATAAAAGGTCAATCATCCTTCAGAAAAGTAAAATAATTTTCATTGATACCAATTCCAGCTAGCCCTGCCCTGTGGGCATGTCCAACTTGGAAATAATATTTATTGGAAAAATAAAGAGCTAATGATCTGAAAAACTGTGACCATGTACATAGGTAATGATAAGATTCGAAACTTGACATTTTCAGTTATCATGACAAATGCAGTGCAGATATCCAACAAAATCCTTCCACAACCATAAAAAAATTCCTTATTATCTGGGGAAACGTAAACTAAATGTGTGGCCTTCCAGTCGTAATAATCTCTTTCTCTACGCTACCGTGTAAAATGTAATTTTAAGCTTACACGTGCAAGAAAACTGCATGTAATCCCTAAAGGACTGGTGAAAATGTCATAGATTTCAAAGTTTTAACTGAAAAAAATAATTTCAGAGAGCGTTATCTTTACAAGCGCTCTAAAAATCCGAACGTTTGAACAAAACAGAGATTTGAATAGCGGGCAGATCACAAGATAACTCCCGGGAGATTACTCCTAAAGGTGTGATCATGAGGCAACAGACGATATCTTTGCGATGTCTCTGGACAAAATTCTAGTACTCCAAACATAATCTAGATCGGCTTACCTCCACTTGAAGTCTTTTTTCACTTGGTCCTTCATTTTCAAGTCTGCTAGCGCAAGCAACACAGATTTTCCTCTTACGATATCGTTATGCTTCTTGTCTTTGTTTATGCCGCAGAAGCTGGTATGGATTTTGCTTGCGGTCTTCAATTTTATCGTTGACCCGTGTGGATCACCGAATCCCCACCCAGGATGGAAAGGACAGCAACAAACAGCCACGAAAGACATAATACATCAAGGATATATAGATTTTTGAAAAAGAAGCGAAATCACCCGAAAAACAAGACATATATTGACAACTTCTGTCGGCTAATGACAACAATCCAAGATGGCGGAATCTTACTGAACTGGTCGTTACCATGGTTCCCCACGTACATTTGTCTTGAAATGAACAAGACATGTAGAACAATAGCTATTCTTGACTTGCACGTCACGCAAGTATCACGCAAATAAAAATAAAATCGCTTATCTTTCAATAAATTAAGTCAAGAAATTGAGATAGTGTAGAAGAGTAATAAATAAACAACGTATCAAAGTTTCTGGGTTGTGCGATACACCGAACTCGAGTTATTTGCCAAAGGGTACCACTCAAAAATATAGTGTTTAGTATGGAGAGGCCATGCTGGGGCTCCTCTCTGGAACCCCAGCATGGCGGCCGGAAATCCATTGGAAACATCTGGAGCTCACTTTTGCTCTCGCAAACGATTTTTCCTCTCTACTAAACTTCAAAATATTGGCCTAGACACTTCTGTTGACATATTGGTTATTCAGAACTCGAAAACACAACGTAAATCGATTTTTTCATGCCGTGATATGTTTCTCAGACGCAACCACGATGTCACGCATTGTAAAAAAAATCTAAATTTAAACTGCTCTATTTTCAAAACAAGGCATGCTACCGAGGTGAAAACAAGCAAGCAGATATATCTTTAAAATGTCTTTAACCTGATGAAGGTAAAACCTCAAAATTTTTAATTTTAGTTTTTTCTGACGTCACGCGCAAGCCAAGAATATTCCAAATATGGAACAGAAAAACGGGGTTTTTGAATATTTTACTGCCATTTTTTCGATATTTTAGTTTTTCAGCCAATCTCGAAGCCGTATTTTAATTAGTTAATTGGAAACATCCACCGGATGCGTTCCCGCTGTGTTGCCGGGATTTCTATAGTTTTTACGCGAACCATTACTTGAATTGACACAAAAACCCAACTAGCAGACTGTTTCAGTTTTCAGGGCATACTATTGTTTCAGCTTGCAACAATAGCTGTGGAAGATTAGTTTCCATGGTTTCGAGTTTCACCTGATGAAAATCGCACAATGAACGAGCGGAAGTTTCACTGAGATGAATAATTTATGACATGAGCCATGTGCTCGAACCACGTTTCTCGTCTTCTCAACATCTCACCGACAGGGATCAAAGAAACAAGACGGCGAGGGATATGTTTCACAATTTGTACAATTTCAGGATTGATATGAAGCCATTTACAGCACAGGAGTACCCGCCGCAGTGAAAACCGGCCATCATGGTAAAGAAATCGCCAAGTTATAGCTAAATCGGGAGACCAGGATTTCCCAAGAGACTCAACAGAACTGGTTTTGTCGACGGAACAAAGGTACGAAAACGAAACCCACGAGGCCAGGGTTTCTATCTGTTCGTCTTTCCTTGACTTTTTTATCTCAAGATAGTTTCGCACTATGTAGATGTACAACGTTTTATTGAGGAAACGCGAGGCGAGCGGTCCATTCAGAATACTCTCAACCAGCAGATGGCAGCACCTCTGTTACCTTCTTCGTAAAAGAAATGCTGGCTTTTCAATGTAATCACGAGAAATTTTTCAACTTAAAATATTTACAATCAGTAGTGTTATCAAGACTTATATATAGCGCCGATATCAATATCAAGTGAAGAATGATCCTCGCAGTTGTGAACTGCATTCTCGCAGTTGTGAACGCATATCGCTATTTTCGTCAGCGCTTAAAATAAAATTATAAAAATTACCTAGACTACTTAATTCGTAAAAAATACAAACTGCATAAAACCTACTAAAAACGAGATCATAGAGGACATAAAATTACAAAAAAGCTTTCTGGAATAAAAATGTCCTTGAGCGTCTTTTTAAAAGATGCTACTAAAAACATTTCCCCCTTGAAAAATGCATGCAAACCGGCTCAGCGTAATAACTGCTTGGCAGCTTGCCAAATGCTTGGCAGGTGAACCTTCATTTAAAAACAGGTTCGGTTTGAAATTAAAATTATGATAAAACAAACACAGCAGGAAATTTACTATGGCGGACAATTACAGAGGAGTCTTGGAAAATACGTGTTAGAAATTGATGAAAATACTGTTGCCAGTGAGATCTTTTGGACGGATATGATTATTAAAACAGTCAGTCGCAAAAATAAAATCATACGGTAGAACTTTTACCTTGTTAGCGACGCTGTGTTTTTTTTTTTTTTTTTTTTTTTTCTTTCTTACTTTGGAACACAAAGTCCAATTTTAATTTTCGCCAGCGAAGCGAAATGTTTACTCTTTCGTTTATTATATATGCAGCATGGGCAAAAACAGAACTGTGCATGATGTTTAATATTTCACAGATAAAATGCGTTTTATATATTTAAAAGTCGCTAGGATCGAATGCAGAAAACGTGTAAATCATGATAGCTATTATGCATTTACCCAACCAACTGCTTGGCACTGAGGTGAACTTTCATTTAAAAACAGGTTCGGGTTGAGATTTAAAATTAAACAAGTTAACATTGAAGTAAACGTAATAATTTCTTCAGTTGCCTCAGCTCGGAGAATGGTGTTACCTTCGGGTTTCGTCGTTTTCACGACCGAGCACTAAAGTAAATTTTCAACGCCAACACCTACACAAGGGAAAAATGCGTTAGCGAAATACGTACTGTTGTCCGTACACAAACTACTGTTGTTGCAAGAATGACGATCCGCGTAGTGCGGATACATAAGTGTTGCATTAAATCCAAATCAGTGATGTAAGACGTACCTATGTGTAAAACTTGCATTGCGTGCTTGATAGTCAGCGAATTATTTAAAGCGCACTCCATCTTTTTTCACGGAGTGTCTAATTTTCGCGGGTCGCGTGTCGCGGGTAAATTGTCGCAGGTCGCGGGTGAATTGTCGCGGGTCGCGGGTAAGTCTGTGTGTGTAGCAGGCTAATTTTTTCAGGATAAGTCTTAGACGTCGTTAAATTTTGTATAAACAAAAGGTAACTGAAGTAAATTGTCAACGCCAACGCCTACACAAGGGAAAAATGCGTTAGTGTAAAATGCGTTAGCGTAAATGTAAATCATCATTACTGTAAACCTTCAGGGGTGCCTTTGGAAAATCGCAACTTTGCACAAGCGTTCAAACGAAAAACTAACAATTTTTGCTCAACCGAATTAATAGCCCTTGCGTAACTACGGACATCCACATAAACTGGACTATATCACACAGGAGAAAATAGGCTAACAAACTTTGTGAGGCGTTTACGGTATTCCGATTGGTTCCTGAGAAAATTCATTGCTAAGTTGACCATTATAATTTTTTCTATGCGTGTCACGCGCTTGGGCACCACGGGAAAAATATTTCGAATATGTAAAGCCTCGTACAATTTGGTGTGGTAAAGTGTAAGGAAAATTTTCGCTAAATTCCGTTAAAATCTGATAAATCTAGCTTAAGATTAATTGTTTCGACTGGAGGAAATAAACGCAACAATAAATCCCGAGTTTTTGGCCTCCAAAGATTTGCACCGTTTTCACAACTCATTGGAGGTGCGTGGTGCCAAAGCGGTAATACTGTCGACCAATAGAGGACAACTGAGGAACTCTCGGAAGAGGATAAGAGACAAACTAGCCTCACTCAATCGCGGCAAAGTTAATTCCACGTTCAGACGGAGTGTTCGTTTGGTTATTAGAGAGCTAAAACAACGACGACGACAACGGCAACGAAAACGTCATTTCAAAATGTAATTTCTCGTTATTGTAACTCTTTCGCGATTTTTCCAACTTGTTTAACTTCTAATGTGCTGGCGACCTATCCTGGAGTTAAATTAGTAAAGACGGCATTGAAGTTGGGAAAAAGAAAGAAGAGTTCACCGTCATACGCTCACGGTCTCCTGGGGCTGGTTCCTGAAGGTATAATAATTCTATTCCAGGAATAAATCTGCCTTATTCCATTCCTGGAATTCATTTCACGTTGTTGTTTTGCAGAGGACGGCAAAAAGAAAAATATACCAAAATGTAAAACGCACGTGCAAGGCTATTGTTTGTGCTCATTAAGCCTACTGTTTTGTGGCGTTCTCGTTGCCGTCGCCGTCGTCG
>JAEMWC010000278.1:765000-777500 GCA_016490735.1 Pachyseris speciosa
TCACAGTGGGCGAGAATTCATCTGTATCAGGTCATTGTGGAAAATAGGTTCGTTAAGGATATCTGGTAGCAGAGTAGGCAAGGCTGTGCGGGTTCTGGCGGTTTGATGTTTAAGCCATGCGGTCAGAAGTTCCCTGTGGTATTTTGGGATGGAGTGATCGATGTCTTGCGGTCGAAAGTTAAGGGCTAGGGTGAGCGTTTGGAGACGCAAGTGGGATAGGCGAAGGAAGTAAGAGGTGAAGTTTTTCCAGTGAGCAGGCTCGGGGGTGAGAAGGCGAGTAGTGTGTTCAGTCAGAGAGCGGAGATTTTAGTTTGTAGTCGATGGATATTGAAGCCCCCTTCGATGAGGGGTATGGCGAGGATGTCGCGGGTAGTGAGCGGGCGTTTATGATTCCAGAAGAAGTCGTGGATGAGTTGCTTTAGGTCGGTGATTGCCCATTGGGGAAAATGGATGGAGGTGGCGGTGTACTAGAGGGTGGAGGTAAGGAGGCCATTGATGATGAGGGCTTTCCCTTTGTAACTGAGCTCACGGTGCTTCCAAGCGGCGATAGTGTTCTGGATTTCACGAATGCGAAGTTCGATGTTGATCCGTGTACAGTCGATGTTGCCAAAATAGAGGCCTAATATTTTTTCTGGGATCTAGTCATTATACCAGTCAAAGTCGAGGAGTTGATCAGATCTGTTGCTGAGGGCGCCGGACCAGAGGCCTTTGCATTTCTCAAGATTAATTTTCGCTCCAGAGGTGCGTTCGTAGAGGTTGAGGGTAGCAAAGGTGGTGTTTATAGATCGCTCATCTCGAAGAGTAAAAGTAGTGTCGTCAGCGTATTGGGATAGTTTGACCTCGTCAGCAGAGCCAGGGGGCGTGATTCCTCGGATTTGAGGGTGGTGACGGATGTGTAGAGCCATGATCTCAGCGGTGAGTACGTAGAGAGGCATAGAGAGGGCACGGCCTTGGCGAAGTCCGCGCTCGAGGTTAATAAAAGCCGTAAGCCAGTCGTTGGTTTTAATAGAGCTTGTGACAGAGTTATAGATAAGGCGAATCCAACGAATAAATTGAGGGCCGAAGCCAAAATGTTCGAGAGTCTTGATAAGGAAGGAGTGGGAAACTCGATCGAATGCTTTAAGTTGGTCGATGGAGATTAGGGCTAGAGGGTGGTTAGATTCATTGGCGAAGTTAATGATGTCGCGAAGAAGACTGACATTATCATTTATTGTGCGACCAGGAATACATGCAGTTTGATCAGTGTGGATGATATGTGGGAGAACTTTGGTAAGACGTGTGGCCAGCGCTTTGGTGAGGATTTTGTAATCGGTGGTTAGGAGTGTGATGGGGCGCCAGTTCTTGAGTCGGGTGCGGTCACCTTTTTTGAATAAAAGAGTGACGATGCCACGTTGTGTGATAGATAGGAGGCCATTTTCAAAGACGTAGTTGCGGATGGTAATAAGCTCCGGACCGAGGACTGTTCCAGAAATGTTTGTAAAAGTTGACAGAGAGGCCGTCGATACCGGGAGACTTGTTATTTTCCATGGAGGTGAGGGCGAGTTTTAATTCGTGTTCGGTGATATGGCCTTCACAGGCGTTACGTTCATTAGTGGGAAGTTGTGGAATTGGAAGGTTGAAGATTTCGCGTTTAACATTGCTATCAGTTTCATCAGCGGTGTAGAGCGTGGTGTAGAAATTGTGGACTTCGGAAAGGAGGAAAGGATGGTGTGAGAGTTGGTGACAGTGTTGAGGTTATCTTTGGTGAAGGTAGTAATGGTTTGATCGGCTTGTCTGCGTTTTTCTAAGGAGTAGAAATATCGTGTGCTTTTCTCGCCTTCTTCAGTGAATTGAGCCTTGCTGCGTTTTGTACAGCTTCAAACTCACGGCGATCAAATTCTTTGAGCTTTTCTTTAGCTTCATGGTATCTTTCAAGGTGCGCGGTGTTTCCGGTTGCGGCTTGGGTGCGTTGGATACTTTTTTTCTAGCGTGTCACGTTCATGGCGTTCGAGTTTACGGCGAAGTGTGCTATGTCTAATTGCTATTTGTTTAAAATAGTATTTGGCTTTATCCCACTAAATGAGCGGAGTGGAGAATCGTTGTTTGCGAATGAGCCAGTCGGTCCAGAAGGAGTTGATGTCTTGTTCAAAAACGGGATCAGTTAATAGGGTATTGTTAAAGTGCCAGTAGCTGGGGCCACGTGGTTGGCGGTCGAGGTCGAGTGATAATAGGATTAATTCGTGGTCAGATGAAGCATAAGGAATGATGGACGTAGACTTGATTTGTGGGTTGAGAGGTCGAGAAGTAAGAAATTTATCGATGCGGGTGCGAATGGGTGAAGAGTTGCCACGGGTGTTTTGTCCCGTCCAAGTGTAGTCCCGGCGTTGAGGGTATTTCTCTCGCCAGAAATCGTTTAGGTCAAATTGAGCGATTAAAGAGCATAGCAGGTGGGTTCACATTAGCTAAGTAAGTAGACCTTACGTATGCGAAGAGCTCAAGTGTACTTGAAATAACGTACGTTAACTTACGCTGACAAGCGTTCATATTTAAAATTCTAAGTATACTTCAAGTCATACATTTGTCAGTCAAAGAAGCCACGCACTGGCTTGTTTTCATCGAAATACGCGACCTCGAAACGTCATAATTGACTCTCGAGCTTGGCCGATCCTTTTTTCTACCTGAACGACAGCAGGCTTTCACGTTTTCGTTATCGAGAAGAAGTTTAGGATAAGACGAAGACACTGCAACAACTGATCTTGTTGATTTTGAGTCAAGTCGGTCAGCATAACGCTCCACAAAGAACTCTGGCCTCGTCTTCAAAACTGGTTCAGTAATTTAGTAGCAAATCCAGCGCTAAATTTTCTTTCTTAGCGAGGAGTGCGAACTGTATACGATGGGATTGGAATCGCGTGTCATCAAAATTTCCGCCAAACGCGAAAATGATTGACGTTCAAATCAAATCACTTGTGTTGGTGTTGCCAGGAGTTGCGGCTCTTGGTTTAGCCGCGGCAAGGTTTGGGCGAGGGTTAAGGCGGGTGCGACGAGGCAGAGGTTTGCCTGTGGTGTCACAGTCCGAGTCGGTGGTATGATAAACGCTAGGCCACGGTCATTCAGCATAGGTAATGAAGTGAAAATAGTTTACTTATTCCAAAATGACCATTATTCGTTAGCGTTTGCCAAGAAACGCCGAAAGTGAGCTTTGTGGATGAAACTCTACGAAAACGACGACGACGACGAAGTAGAAGAACGGACGGCATTTTAAACCTCGGGCGCTCTTCGAAGTCCGAGTAAAAATGAGATTGACTAGAAATGAATACTATTTACTCGGCCGACTTCCACCGGAAGGCCAAGTCTAGATCTGGACTTCCTTCTTCTTTTTATTATTCTTTGTTGTCGTGTTTCATCCGCAAAGCTCGCTTCCGGCGTTTCGGCGCAAGCGCTAAAAAACATCAATCACGTAGTTCAAAGGTCGCAAGCATTATATCACGCGTCTTGTTGTTTTGTAAATTTCTCATGTAAGCCAACCCGCCAAACACAAAAATATTATCAAAATATTCTCGTTTTTGTTTACACGAAGACGATAAGAGCGTCGCGATAAGAGCAGCTCAAGAAATCGGGTGCTGTTTAGAAATGAAAATAAAAATACATGAGGCTTATCATATTGAGGGATTTGGGCGATATGTTATACATTTCAGGCACCGCGCAGGGGAGGGCTGGAGGGAGCTTGGTGGATACGTTACTAATTGCCAGTTATGATTAGTTAATCGAAAAGGTAATTAAATTCTTGTTTTAAAAAAAAACCGCTTTTTGTTGCTGAAAGTATATTTTTGACCACACCATGTTAGTTTTAAATGCATTTCTAGCCATTTCAGAGGACTTTCATTTTAAGATTTTCCGGGGAAGCATGCCCCCAGACCCCCGAGTTAACTCACGCTAACGCGTTTGAAGTGAGCCCCCCATTTGCAAAGTGCACGAGCCCTGCTCCTGACTTGTGTCCGACATTGGTGAACAAACAGCCGGACAAAACACAAGACGGTCGTCGGACATTCGGTGCAGCAGATGCCATAGTGAAAATAAAATATGGAAGGGATTTAAATCTTGTTATTCTAACGTTATCATAATATTCAAGAAACAATTAAAGACGTATCTTTTTGGGAAAGCAAATTTTTAGATATTTTAGATTCATTTTTTTTCTTTTATTTATTGTACAAGTTTTATATTAATTGTAGACAATGGTATCATTAGTTAGTCTTCATTTTATCAATTTGTAAAGCGCGTTAGATCATATATTAATGAATTTCGCGCTATAGAAATAACAAAATTATTATTATATTATTATTATTATTATTATTATTATTATTATTATTATTATTATTATTATATAATATTGCAACCGCATATATAGGTCAAACAGCGAAGTAGCAAATTGCAATTTGCCTCTTGGAAGGCCGAATGAAGGCCAAATGTGGCCTCTTGTTTGGTATGTAAGTGAGTTCCTTTGAAAGTCTGTTTCAGTGCTCACGACAAAGCTGTCAAGTGTTGGCAATTTTCTAATGCAAGTCCCGAGGTGAGGGCGACAAGGCTGGTCAGCTAATAGATGTTCTTCAGTTTAGTGGATGAACCAGTCCGCAATGATCGATAGTTCTCTGATATATGACAAGATATCTTTGCACCGTTATGAAATCACCACCCATATGTTTGGTCATTGATGTGCTTCATTATCAAGCATTTTGATTACATAATATCCTAGCCTATTTTTGTGTGCATTTTCTTTTTGGGGTGCTAGATTAGCCCTCATCTGGATGATTTAATGATACCAAAATTTCTATTGACAACAGGATGGAACCGCGGAAAGATGCATGGTTGGAAGGAATTGTTGGAGCCGGTTCTTTAGTGTTCACAGTATGGCAATCAGACAAAGGACTACTGGGTAAATTGTTGTTTGTTCACGGTATTTGGCACAGTTCCATGACACTACTTAGAATTGCAGGAATGCGATCAGATAAATTTCACTGAATTTGCTTTCGTTTCCGTTTGTTTATTCCCTCAATGCAAAACAGTGTCTTAATTACGAAAATACTTAAAACGTGCAAATGAATTGCTTCAATTGGAAACCAAAAAGATTTACCTACGGAACGGCAGGGAATTAAAGGATTAAATAAATGTGCTTCTTAAGCACATCCCTCGATAAATCGCCTGTACACAATGCATGTCTGCTAGAGTCAACTTAAAAGTTCCATACTTGCAACTATGTTTGATGAAAACTATTCGATGGTGGTGAAATGTACACCAAACTGGCCTTTAACTGGGAAAGGAACGCTGACGTCGAGTTCAGCCAAAATTCCACCCAAAATCTCCAGCCGAGGAGCTATGCTATGATCACTGTTTGTGACAGCACATTGAGGGGGCATTGTTTTATTATCGTGACCTCTACTTAACCTCCAAAAACCAAGCCATCACATTATGCCGTGCTCTGTGATACATCAGTTTTGCAGCTTCTTTCCACCCCCTGACTCAATTGCCGTTAAAATGATAATAGCTATTGCCAGAATAGCAAAATTGAGGTGCACTGTCGAATATTCCAAGTTATCTTGATTGAACAGTTCCTAAAAAAAATAACGCCTTGCAGAGAACAAAATTTACATCTTGGCAGCACTTACCTCGCATGCAATGCAATGTTTCCTCGTCGGATGGTCCGCATGGACTTGACGTGGCTGTCCACCTGTCAAGTCAAACACATTGATAGGTTGACAGTGTCAGTTAAAGCTCAGTGGTTCCTCACTTGTGGTGCAAAGCTCAGCGCCTTTGGAATACAAGACCAGCTCTGGAAACCACCGGAATGTTGTTTATAGTCGAAAGAGTCAATAATGAAGTCAATTGACACTGCGTTAATTAATTCGTAAAGCACATAGATTAAATGCCAGTTTGAACCCCCATATTTTGTTTAATTCGTTTGTGTGATTACTAGGTTAGTCAGGGATGAAAGCATGCCTCGTATTTCATACGAGCAAATGCTATATACTGAACAATTCAGATATTTCATGAATCAAGAGGCGAGGCAGCGTTATTTTTTTTAGGAACATCATCGCCTGCATTGATGTTCAAACCCGATTTACCTAGCTAATCATGCACACATTCGGTATGACTGTCGAGTTTGCTTATTTGTTTTGGTTGAGTGACTACAAGTTGGAATTTTAAAAACTTGAGGCTCTTTTCAGGTTTCCTGTATTCCATCAGTTCAGTCCAGTCCGATCCAAAATTTACGTTCGATCAAAATAGAAATCAATAAAAACGATTTATTTAATATAGCTTTTACTGGGTACAGGACTACCCAGTAGGGGTAGGCACGAACAGGACTCCTAGGTCCAATGCAAGGTGCCCCTCTACCCATTCCCACAACCCATGAAGGTTGACCACACCACCGGGGTCTACGTCCCCCTCTCTTTTCGAACAGTGGTGTGGGTTCTTTAACGTCCCACAACAACAGATTGAGAGAAAGCTGTGAGACGGGGCCTACGGTTTTTTCCTCCGTATCCGAGAAGACTAGAAAGTCTAACCGTTTGCAGATGTAATTACAAAGGCAACACATTCTCCTCAATTATTTAAAGACCGTGAGTGTTGGTCCGGCCGGGGTTTGAACCCGCGACCTCCCGCGCGGTAGTCCGGTGCTCTACCAATGGCGCTAACCGGTCGGCGGTTATGTTTGCAATAAGAGAGAATCCTACCTGCATCTGTTTTAGGATTTAATTTAAACATGTGAGGAAAATTAATTCAAAATTATTTCTTAATCAACTCTTTCTAGGCCACATGTATTCAGCCTGGCACACCTGCCTGTAGGCGTCTCCATACAGTCAAAAGAAACCTTTTTTTTTTTTTCTAAACAGGTTCCTTCCCGTGTGCAAAAAATAGAAACCTAATGACTTATTATTACTTCAGTTGATATTTGTTTTCAAACAAAGTTGAGCCTGAACATAACTGGACTTCAGTATACTCATTTAGCTGTGGGCACCGTGCTGTCTACTACAAAAATGTACACGCACGCCATGGGCAGTGTTGGTTGAGAAATTCAGTCGCAAGAAAATGAAACATTTTCATTCTTGAACTCGACTGGGTGTAGTACCTCCCGACCTTACGTAGAAAGTATAGCGTTTGTGACGGTGGGGTCGTTATAATAGTAACACAAATTTATACAGCATTGTTGTACCACCAAGTGATCATGGCGCTGCACTTGGACGCTCGCAGCTTATATTGCTGCTTTATTGCGGCCCGTTTTGCAGCGAAGGTCATGATTGGAAGCCATACTATTTTTGCCATTTTTACAAAGCAGGAAGGGGAATCCCCTATTGAAAGGAACTTACCTAATTAAAACGTTAGCTTTCTCATTCTTCCAAATCACAGCAGACTGGGGCTAACAACTGCCTTAGAGCTCCCAATGCCTTAGAGCTCCCAATAAAAGAATACAATTTGAAATTGAACAACCTGAGGAACGTGGACACAAGACATGTGCCGCGAAGCAGGTTACTGCGAAAAAGGCTTTCTTAAAACTGCGCGCGCACATTCATATTGACCTGTGGCCACCCATGCCATCTGATAACATCTGGACCCACTGGGAGAGCACGTGTGTGTTAAGTGGAAACATGTCCAAAAATAATTGATTTATTTCAGAAATGTAAAAAGGTAAGGAAGTAATTAGTTTAATTTTTATAACTTAAGTAGAAATGGAAGCCGGGTACCCAGTGGACAAACTTTATGTGACAACAGATTAACTTGGCCAGGTGTTTCAAATAATGCTAAAACGTGCGTGGTATAGATAATTGCGTAGTAAACTGTCAATATGCTAATAATGTAAGCAAAATTTACAGTGCCGCGTAGTACGGTACGGTCTCCTTATAACACTGATAACCAAGGCTTTCCGTCGTTCTTTGAGATGTGTCAAAGATGAAACGACATGAGATTCTGATTAAACTGGTTTCCATTCAGAGAATACTTAAAATAACTCGGTGCGCGCGAGTTACTCTTGTGAAGAGAACTTGCTTCGAAAAAAAGTTCACAAATTAAAACAAACATGAGTAAAAACCCTAAAAAGTCCTTCCTCGAACAAACAAACAGCTTCAATAATTAATGTCTGCTCTGCTGTAGTGTCGAAGAGTGAGCAACGTTCTAATTAGTTATCTATTGTTCGAAGGGTATAATAAATGTTAGCGTTAATGTATTCGTGGGTGTGTTGTGACTTCGTAGAATAAACGTGTTGAAGTATTCGCGGGTGGTCTAGCTCTATTTATGTTTCGGGGCTCTACATCTGCCTTTGAGCTTAATTTAGAGTCTTTACTACCTTTTCCTAAGGCATACTGCAGGGAGTTTTCAAAGAGCGACGCAATTTTCGTTTGAAACCTCAAGCATGCGATGTGAGACCTCAATAACAAGATTTTGGCTACGCTTGCGTAGAGTTGCCCAGAGCTCTCCCCGCCGTCACCTGCCCGTTAGACACGCGCAAAAGGGAAGAGTTCTGGGGTAGAGACGTAACATAGCAGGGGCACCCAACGACAAGTTTCGGTAGATACCTGTTCGGTGGAGGGTAGTTTGACTTCCTCTCTTTCTTATAGTACTGTCTCTGTTTCAAATGACGTATTTGCAAACAGTTTCACTCTTTTGAAAAATTTTTTCTCCTCCCATTTCACCGAGATTTCAGTAACGATTATGCGAAAAAATCCTACGTCGTTTGATAAGCATTTCCTTTCTCAAACACTGAGCAGAAATATCCATCGAAGCGAGATAATTGTGCTTAGTTCTTTTGGAAAAAATACACAATTTTTACCTCATTAGCCTACCCCCGTGTTCTCATGAGAGGTCATTGGCACCGCTTCTGATGCACATAACCCGCGTTCGAATCCTGCTAGTGACACCTATAGCGCTTTTCTTTTTCTTATGTTTCCCTTTTTCTTCTTCTTTTATGATTATTTTTTTACAAGTGTTATAATCAGTGTTCTCAATGATTGAGCTGTAAGGCAGTTTTGTAATTTTAAAGAGATATATGTTGATAGGGGTCTATGGATATACACTGCAAAGAAATACACTTGAACGCATGCCCAGTGAGTCCGATGTAAGAAGAACAGACTTCTCTATTCTTTTGTTTAGCGCTACATTAGGGATACAGTACTTTTTTCTGCAGGCCCGAGTTTAGGATAATTGAAGCCCCTTGTTATACATGACGTTAAAAGCTATTATGTTCCACCAAATATATGTAAAGAGCTGAACATAAAATGCAGTTAGAACCTATAGCCACAATGGTATGAAATAAATTATATAACGCCAAATTCCATCCCTTGGATGTTGATAGTAACTGATTGATTGATTGATTGATTGATTGATTGATCGATCGATCGATTGATTGATTGAATTAGCTTATTTATTTGTTTGCTTAGTATAAGGGTTTATAAGGAGCTCTTTCACGAATGTGGTTTTTATGAGGCATCCTCAATGGAATAATAAAAATTATTAAACTAAACAACAACAGATTTAGCTAATGAAACAATCTAAATAAAGCTATTTCGAAACACAGCTAATTTCAGTCAATAAATTGGCTGAATAAGATGGCCGAATAGATTACGCCACTGAAATACAGAATAAAATAAAATAAAATAAACGAAATATGAGGTCTTTGTCCTACTTGTGACGTCCTCACGTTTGCCGCGAGCAATAACCAAGACGCCAGCGGTGATTTTAAAGCAATTTCCCTCCAACATCATTCCTCGGCTCACAAAATGTAAAGACTCGCTACCATTGAAGCTTTTCGATGACAACTTTCTCATTAGGTGAAAACCCCTGTCCATGCCTGTGCTAAAAATTTCCCCTCAAGACTGGAAAACGCTTAGTATCTCAAATATTGGTTATGTGTGCAAGTCCTAAGAAATTGATACATTTGCCCAAAACCTCAGTCCGCATAGATGACCTATTAGGTAGATTTTTCATTGTTCGTTTGTTGTTTTGTTTTGTTTCTTTTTGCCTCGGGCCGGGGAGAGCTTACGTCAACCTGAATGTCTTGCCGTTTCACCTTTCACATTTACACGTCAATACAGTAGTTCTACCTCTTTAATGTCGCTCTCATGGTCATTCTTCTCTTATCTTAGAGTTCAAAGTTTCCCTTGTGTCAATAAAACGGAATGAATTGAATTACTTGTCATAAACAGGGTTCGAATGTGACTTTCTTCTTGATTACAAGCTCTATTAGAGCGACCATATATACTGCTAGCTGTATGGTTCATGGGTAAAAAGGTGCATAAGCTAATAATGGTATTAATGCAGCAGACTCCACTGTTCATTTGCAAACATGTAGAATACCGTAAACCAAAACAAGCCAACAAAACCTGTATAAAAAGGATTAACAACTTACGGTATACTTTCCATCTTGATGTTCGACCCAAGCAAATCTACACTAAAGGTCGCATGAACATCACGAGCTGGAATCCCTTCATCACGAGAAACCACAATTAAAGATCAGACACAACACGACAAACGGAAGCACAAGCTTATTTTTCACTGGCCACAACGAGGAACAAGAGATCATTGCCAGCATTACCTCAAGGCTTTTGCAACGGTATATAGTAAACGGACTTTCGCGGCCCGTGGGGTGGTGCGCACGCACCCCTCTCAACCTCCGCCCCCCCCCCCCCCCGGCCGCACCTTGCCGCTCCTCTCCCTACGGGCCTATTTGTATTAGTTTTCCACTGACAAGCAAAGGAGTTCTTGGTGAGAGATAACTGTTACTCGTCCACAGCCTCGATTTACGTATGTTGCTATTGATATCCTTCTCAATATGCTGGCTTGATCGCTTCCTTTTGTTATTTTTTTTTCTTATTCATGATATAAGCCACTTCAAGTTTTATAGTGACAAACTTTAATCTGTTGCATTTACATTTTTACAAACAAAAAAAGATGTCATTCTTTATATTTCAATAGTAGGTGGTCTCAAACATTCATAAGAACATCAGTAAAATCTAATCTCCGAGAATCATTAGGCTTGACCCAGTTAATGATTCAGCAATTTTACGCTTCCCTGACTACTTTCTTGGCGATTTAGCGTTATAATTTAGAGACATCAGGAAAGGCTGTCCTATACTGTAATTAACCGTTAGGGTTGAAGATGTGGTCGGTGAATTTCTGCCTATTGCAAAACAAATTCCGATGCCCCTTTATTTTTTCCTTCCCCTCTTTGTTATTGTTTTCCGTCTGGCTAGTTTTTATGGAAATGATAGGTGTTTTGCGAAAAGTGAGTTGGTGGGTAGAGGGGGTATTAAAACTCTTATTTCTCCAAAGATTTTGATCGAGGACTGGGTATTGTTATGGTTATGCATGTATCTCGTCACATGACAGCTGGTTACGTGGCTATAATCGGCTCATTTGAA
Organism: Pachyseris speciosa; assembly: GCA_016490735.1. Taxonomy (NCBI): domain Eukaryota; kingdom Metazoa; phylum Cnidaria; class Anthozoa; order Scleractinia; family Pachyseridae; genus Pachyseris; species Pachyseris speciosa. Next base: position 776,382 of record JAEMWC010000278.1, read on the forward strand.
TTCACTCTCTGGTCGGCCAAATCACTTGCAAAATTTACCTTGGAATGGGTCAAAATTTTGGCTAAATTACTGTGTTTTGGGTCATTTGCTGGTGTCTGAGCTCATCATCAAGGGCTGAGAAGGCTTAAAGCTTGCCAATTTCAAAGAACCGCTTATTGGCACTGTGAATGCAACACACGATGTCTGTTCAAACGCTCGCTTTAATCTGCTGACAGTTTGTTGCTCATGGACAAGGGGCCTAAAAGGAAATGAGCCTTGTCTCACCAGGCTCCAATCTTCACTTGTGAAAGTTACATTGAAAGTTGAACGTGCCTGGAGAACTTTTAATCCTGGATTGAAGCCTGGTAAGAAACTTATTAAAAAATAGGAATTGTTTTCTGGGAGCCTTCCCGCTCAATGATATGAGGAACTTTCTAGGATGCAACAGGGTCAGATTCTTCCTGTTTGGCTGCTTGGTTGAGGTTGCTGTTGAAAAGGCAACTGGTAGAGCTTTTGTTTGCCTTTTAACCCAACTTCCTCTTTAATTTGGAAGCAGAATAGCTGTTTTGTAATGTTTACTCTCTGAATAGAGAATGCAGTTCAAAATAGATTTGTCCGGACTGCTCTTTTGCGAGGTAAGATTTTCATTTCATTCTTGCACTATTTTGGAGCTGATATGTTGTTTTCATCCCATCTCCATGCTATTACTGTGCTTCACGTGTAACAAACACTTTTGCACTGATATTGTTGGAAAAGATGGCAAAACCTAACCTCAGCAATTTTTTCTCGACGTTATACAAGTTTGAAATTTGAAACTGGCATGGAATTTGTAGATGGCAAACAATATTTACTTTCCATGATTTTATTTTTACCAGATTTTTAGGGCTCAAAGTTGAGGTAGAAAAACCTTCTGTGCAATGATCCAGAATGAAGTCAATCTGTTGAATTGTTCTTTCATAACATTTGAAAGCCGTTGATAGTAGGCATAGGCAGAAAACACCCATTTTTGGCAAAGTGAAACTTTCAAAGTTTTTCTCTCTGCAAATAACCAGAGTCAGTCCACAAGTTTAGGTTCATATCATAGTTCAATACAAACATAATTTGTAAAAAATTGTTTCTTGCCTCACTGACTAAGTGTTT
>JAEMWC010000278.1:782500-795000 GCA_016490735.1 Pachyseris speciosa
ACACGGAACTTTTAAGGCCGTTAAACTTTTTCTCGCAGTAGTCGTTGAACGAGAACAGTCCTGAACAATTTTGTGTCATCACGACTTGCAAAAATAGCTGGGATAGTCTCCCTCGACGATTGTTTTTCTTACGCCAGTGATCTATCAAAACTATAGGTGCAAAAAGGTCAAAAAGTATCATTTGCGATCTAGTCTTACACGTATCTTTACGGACAAGAATTATATAAGGAGATTAAAGCAGAACTCAGTCAATTCTGCTATCAGTGTCATGTTAAATCCTTGAGGCAGCCGGCGTGAAAATCAGTACGAGACGAAAGTAGCTACTGTTTTTAAACTACGCTTTACAGTTACCTACCTCCGAACCGTGTGCCGAACTAGTGAAGGTTGAAAATTGCGATTGTCCTCTTCCATCGACTGATCGTTAAGGTATTACTTACGGGTCAAATGCGTCCCAAATGGACCCCTATTTAAGTATTTCATTAAATTTGTTTCGATTCCCATCACCTTGATTCTCTGGTACTTTTTACCGTAGAATCCGAATTTGAAATCAAAACTGTCGATTTCTCGTCAGAAAGGTGTGAAAATTAGCACCTAAAAATGTCACTCAAATCACTGATTATTTTATTTTCTCCCTTGCCTTTATTTTGAAAGTTTTCTTTTTTTGGTTATGAATCACTTATGCTAAAAGATTCTTTTGCGACTAACCCGCCATCCAGTTGTAAATTTTAAGGGAGATAATTAAACTACTCTGAAGCTGACACGTGACGTACCGTACTATCGAATGAAAGCAACGCCAAATGGCAGGAAACATAGCTTCATTTGGGCACATTAGCTCCACCGAATTTCATAAGGAACAAACGAAACGTTTAGAAAATATCTGGATTTTCGTCCATTTCGTCCATTTCAGCTAGAATTTTCTCAAGGAACATTTTGTTTCCCAACATTTTCTGGCACCTAAGATTTGAGCTAAGGAATCCGAACAGATCAATTTCTTCTAGCTAACGAAAACATCACTTTCAACTGACATCAAAATGCCTTTCTACAGCTTTTGGTTGATTTGACTCGTTGGGTGCCCCTGACAGGAGTGAAACTGTGAACCTTAGACTTTGAAGCGTCTGATCTACTTTGTGAAGTTTGTCTTTGCAGTTTTGCTTCTCTCACATCACAATATAGCATACTAAGTTTATCTGCCCGGTGTATCAGTTACTGAAGCTCTACATCCATGATGAAAACTCGGACACAAAATTGCAGTATTCTCAGATTCCAAAGATCGAACGAGTCCGTAAATGTATTAAAAAATATGCAAGAAGTTCACACTTCGAGATTTCAATCACACGTGCAATTAGCAATACGCCGAATAAATTTAGAGTGTAAAAACTCTTTTCATGAATATTCCGTGCAGCGTCAGAATCAGTCGCACGGTTCTTGCATAATTATCTAAGTGTTCTGCGCGGCCTTGAATTAAGGTGTTTGTGTTTGTTTGTTTGTTTGTTTGTTTGTTTGTTTTTCTAGCCTGCGTGGCAGGCGTAGAAAGGGGAGGGGGTGGGGGAGGGAGGAGTAGGAAGAAAAGGGAGAGGGGATTGGGGAGAGGAAAGAGGGACCGCCTGCTCTAAGAACCCACATATTTGCATTCCGCCCACCGATTTTCGAGGAATCCGAATACGTCTACTATTAACTGTCAATGCGTTCACCAATCAGAACGTAAGACGAGCCTTCGTTGCAGGAGAAGTTTCGCTTGCCGAGAAGCCTGAAATCGTGAATATTTACCGATGTCGGAAAAGTTAAAAATCTCACCTCGGGACAATCATGATTTAGCGTGGAAATGTCCGCAACTCCTACGAAGATTTCGAAACGGGGGAGAAAAAAAAGGATAGCGAATGCAACGATCGTTGTAGATTCTGTGGTTTGGCATTTGAGAATTCTTCCGGTTCAAGAGCGTCTTTCGAAATTTTATTTACCAAATCTTCAAGACAAGAGAGTCCAGGCACAGAGTTAGCGGATTAGTTCGGATTGCTTGAAAGCCAAAGGTTGTCGGAACGCGTCTGTAGAAATTGTGGCCGGCCGAAAATAAGAAATGCCTCGGAGTTTTATCCCGGTTTTATTAAGACAGCTTTAACTTCCAGTAATGCCATTGCTATTTCGGCATTCGCCGACGAACTGCAAGACCGTGGAGGAAATCGATGTGCTACCCTGTCAGAGGTGTCAGAGGTTATTTTTTAGTTTGGAGGAGCGAAATAACGCGGCGATGTCACCCTCCAACAACGATTACCCCCTGAGCGAAAAGCAGGGAATTTCAAGAAAGTTGCTGCAGTTTTGTGTGGAGAATGCCGTCGCCGAGATTATAGAGAAGGATGAAGATGACAAACAGGTCGGAGGATGCCGATTTGTTATTATCACAATATAACATCGATTACCTTTCAGAATCAACTGGTAACTCATCCACAACAATAGCCAAGACGTTTCAATGTAAGTTCGACGTGGAGTCGATCAGCGTTTCGAACGTACATAGACAAATAAAATAACAAATTTTGTTACGACCCGTTGGTAGCTCTTCGCACGTACAAACATTTGGTAAAATCAAACTCTTCCCGTATCAATTGGGTAAAACCGCCAGGACGTCTCTATCACTTAAAGAGCCCTTATGACTGATTCTTATTCTGGTTTCAAAACAATGTTTCTCATACTGACGAGATTTAAATCTTTTTCAAAGCACGCTTGCGTCCGCCGTCATCTTGGTTACTTTTGTTGGAATTGTGAAACTAACATTTATAAGTTACTCATTGTCTCTCAGCCAATCGGAATTTTGGGCCGCCAACGGCCGCAGAAATGAACAAAAGGGGGTTCTTAGAGCAGGCGTTCCTTCTCTCCTCTCCCCAATCCCTCTCCCTCCCCTTCCTACGCTTTTTTTTTTTTTTTTTACTTTTTTTTTTCACGGATCTAATATCGTTGGCATTACTAATACAATCCAACATGTCGGCTTTCTTTTTGTTGTTATTTTTCGGTAGCACTTGCGCAGAAACGCCGGAAGTGAGCTTTGCGGATGAAACACGAAGAACAGACGACATTTTCGGACTCGAACCTTCCACAGGAAGTCCCTCTCTTCCCAAAACAATCCCATAGTCCCTCACTCGTGCCCGTTTCTTCATATTCGGTGGAGCGGGGAATTTACACCAGAAAATAAAAACGTGAAAGATTCTGGTGTTTGTAACAAAATAAAGCCACCGTGAACTCCTCCTTTACGTTTCAGAGTCAGCGTTTCAGCATCAGGAGACAGAAGTTAGGGCCTCTTCATATGAGCTCGGTTGACCGGGCTGGCTCGGTTAGCGTGATGAATTTTATCATCTGTTCACATGGGAAATTACAGCCCGGTTACCGTGATGAAAAGTGGTGACGCAACCATTCACGCATGAAATTTAACGAACAAGTCTCGCTTTTATCGGTTTTAGAAACCTCAAAATCCTTTATCTTTACTTTAACTACCAAAAGAAATTATTCCGAACTCTAAATAGAAGAAATAAGAAGTGAAAATCAAATACTGTCCGTTCTACTGACGAAAAGGCATTGCATCATTTTTATCCCGGTAACCGGGCTGGACATATGGCAAAAATTCCAGCGCGGTTACCGAGATCTCGGTTGGAAAAACCGAGATCTCGGCAACCAGGCCAGCTCGCCCTCTCATATGATCACGTAGAAATTTTTACAAAGCATTTTGTGGTGAGGCGAGATCTCGGGAACCGAGCTAGCCCGGTCAACCGGGCTCATATGAAGAGGCCCTTAACGGTCGGCTGCGGTTGACGAGAAAAAAATTAAAAATTCAGCATACTTAATAACTGATTTATTTTTAAGTCGTTTAACTTGTTCATTCAAGATGCTTCCATGTATGTATGCATTTGCATACGTTCATTAAAAAATCTCCCTACAAATCCCATTAAATTCCAAACCCACGCTAGAATTATCTATTTACCAGAAAAGAAGGACCAAACCGGCAATATGAGGTGAAATAAAATTTCACCAAATTAACCATACCCTAAGTGTGTAAAGGGATAAGCAGATGTCAAGATCAGGTTCGGCGCTATTAATACAAAATGGGTACACTTCGATTCTTGTATCTTGTTGGTAGCTATGTCGAGTTTTAATAGATTTGTTTGTTTGTTTTGTTGATTTTTTATCGGCACATTGGCATTGTCAGTGGGATGTTAGCCTTGGAATACACACCCATAGTCGGGTTAAGAGGTCGAGTTAGCAAAAGAACAGTCCATATGGGAGCCTTGCGAGGCAGTTGGTTAATTGGAAATAACAGACGCGGTAAATTCGTCAGAAGTTCTCATTCTGAATAGCAAGAGTATTTTGGCATGAATTCGAAGCTATGCCATATTACCATTCCGTCATCTTGAGCCAGACCGTTTGCGAATTGACCTGTCTTAACAAGCAGCTGAGACAAATAGAAACTACCCTTACGCGTAAGTTTCCAAGAAAAAGGTTTGGTACGGTAGTCTTCATGAGAGCACTGATCTCCTTGCCTCTTAGCCTAAAAAAAACTACAGAATGAACCAAACTAGAAGTCCATCACAGGCACGTTACATGCACCGAGATTAACACATAATTTTACTTCTCATTAGCTGAGAAGTAGCCAATGCACTTTTGACATTTAGTTGTAAACTGCACTAAAATCACGTTTGGCTGAAAAATGTTTGAAAACTAGATGATTATCAAACCAACAGGCCCACATGTAGTTATGAGAACCCGGATCCCTATAAACGCCGTGTTAGGTAGTCTTAGGCCAAAACCCTCCCCTGCCTCATGCACATTTTCGAGAACATTATCTATGGCAGTGGAAGTTGACTAAAACAGCGTCCTCACATGGCCTAATCCAATACTTAGAATAGTACTGAGGAGCCTGGGAACCTGAGATCTGAACTTCGCTTTCGCTGGGAGTGCAACAATCTCCAGTGACTGACTTCAGTGCAATGATATGGGTTTGATAGAGTCTTGCTGGTGTCCTAGTCCACTGAAACCCACACATGGATTTCAGAGAGTCGGAATACTCCGCTTTATTGGTCTTCTTCCTGACTTTCTTGTCCGTCCCGTCTGCTTTCCTCCTGACCTTCTTGTCTGCCTTCCTGCTGACCTCCTTCCCTGTTAGGGCGTCTTCCTGGTGAACGCCTCATAAGCTCAACAATTTGACGATTAAAGGCATCAAGGTAGAATTCAATAACCTCGTTTTCCATTCGTCGATTGTCAGATTCTCGCCAAGCTTCAACTTCACGACGGTCACAATTTTGCTTTTGAGTCCGCACCTAAGGTATGAAGAATTGATACAAAATCATAAAAATCAAAGTTTAAAAAAAACTCAAACTTACAGTTAACTTTTTTTACAACCGGAGAGCTTAAGATAGCATGAAGACAAGGAGGAATTTCATGTAGATTGGAGCCCTGCGTGCGAGATTACAGGGGTTCCTTAGATGTGAAGACATGTTTAGCTGATGGTCTTGTTCCCTAATGAAGTTCGGTAGCCTTCAGTTATGTTGCCGGAGTGAGAGAGTTACGGAGTTCACGTCCCATGAATACTAATATGAAAAGCCCTGCACAGTCTTATGAAGTGTTACCTTATCTACGCCCATGAACCTTAAGGGCCATCTCTTTCAAGTTTTTTTTGTTTTGCTTTCAATACATTTATTGTAGCTGGTACGAAAACAAATGACGTTCACAGTTGTGCGAAGAAACGACGGTTCCTCATTGATTCCCATTTTTAACTCGTGGAGACGCACATGCCTGGAACGTCGAGTTATCGTAATGGGGGAAAGCTTGTTAAACAGCAAGCCAGCCAGTTTTCCTGTTAGCAAATCGATATCAAACTGTGTGATGTTCGGCAATGCCGAAAGCAACCGAAAGCCGCGGTAAATATGTATAATGCCTTGGTGAAAAGACAATAGAAAGTAATTCCTACCGTGAAATTACTGTCAAAACTTTTCTCATAATCACCAAATACATACGTAATGAGATTAAGTGTCCTGCGCGGCCTTAATAGCATCTTGATTTTTCCTTGTTGAAGCCATGAATAAATGAATTTCACGCTTTATCGAACCGAAGTCAACACATTGAATGTTTTCGAGTCGAGGCGTGAAGAGCGTGGGGGCTGACCAAACGTGCCCCCACCCAAGGTCCCTCCCCATGCTACGGCCCTGAAACTAAAGTAAGACTGAACTGTTGTTCTACTTTGCTTTTCAAAGAGGCAAATCTCTCGATTCGACACACCTTCGTTAGGCGTTCCTTGAACCAGCTTGTTTTGATTTGCTTTTCTTTTGTCGAATAGCCCCTTTGCGAATTTAAAGGCTTATGTACGAATTACCGTGCAGGCTCAGTCCAACGATGCACGGAATACTCGTGAGAAGAGTTTTTACATTCTAAATTTATTCTAAATTTTTTAATACATTGCGTGTTCATCGTACTGCTAATTGCACGTGTGATTAAAATATCAAAGTATGACCTTCTTGTACATTTTTGAACACATTAGCGGACTCGTTCGATCTTCGGAGATGGAAAATACTGCAATTTTGTGTCCGAGTTTTCATCTTAAACTCCAGGAACTGATACACCAGGGAGATAAACTTAGTATGTTATACTGTGATGTGACAGAAGCAAAATTGCAGATTGAAATAAACTTCACAAAAGAGATCAGACGCTTCAAAGTCTAAGTTTCACAGTTTTACTTCTATGGAAGCCAATATCTGCTTCTGTCACAGGGTGCAGAGGAGTTCTGTTCGATCGTACACGACAAAGTCCCACCTCGTTAATTCCAAAATATGTTTACTTTGTACGATAAAGATTGTCGAAATGAAATCCTTCCGATTTGTGAATGTTTTCTGCTTCCATATCCTTCTATATCCCCCGATCTTGTCTCTCTGGTATGGCTTTCCGCCATGTTTACTTGCATATACCGCGTCGAACTGACGCTGGCCGCGGGCGCATATGGTCTTTGCCCGAAGGGCAACGAATAAGCTTCGGAAATCGGAAAGCGAAGCTTTCCGAATGAGGCACGAAGTGCCGAGTAAAAGAAGAGTAAAGGGAGGAAACAAGCGTCATGTGACTAGTTCGATGTGAACCGCAATAGCTGGTGACGGAAGTGGGCAGTAAACCGGAAACGGGAGAGTAATCCTCCGTTGGAGAAGGATAAAAACATAGCAAGTTTGTCTTTCAAAAGGCCAGCTCCACTCAAGGAAAACCCACCGGAGGCAAAAAAAAATCGAAACCGTCCACCAGGGAAACACAAATTGAGCTAGACGGACTGGATAGCCAGCAAATACTAACAACACGTTTATTCTACGAGGTCACAACATATACCCTTCAAACAATAGCTAACTAATAATTAGAACAATTCTCACGCTTCGACAATTCTCTGCAAACCTTCGAGCATCAAAGTCTCCTCCTTTTCTGAAAACGTCCGACGCATGTGTTGAATGTTCACTTGTCTATGACATGATCTCGAATATAGTGGTCTTGTCTATCACCGAAGCCCGGGCACCGAAGTCACGGCTAATCGCACGCTGACGAATCCGACAAACAAACTGATCAACGGTTTCACTGATTTCCTGTGCAATCTGCAGAAACATGTGCCTCTCAAACGGAACGTTTGCCTTTGGAACGAAGTCATCAAGTGTCTGCGAAACCAGTGTTTCTAACGAACCTACACCTAGAGAAACAGAAACGCTTCCAACACCTCCCGACTCGCTGGTTGAACCACTAGCGTTAGCTCCGCTCATCTCGCAGCCGCTTATAAACCGCCGTTGAAAAGAGAAAAATCTCGACAAATACCTCCACGAAACCGCGAGTGAAAAAGAACGATCCTTGTCGCTTACTGTAGAACCCCGAAACACAAATAGAGACCGCCAGCGAGTACTTCCAACACGTTTATTCTTCGAGGTCACAACACACTATACGTCATTTCCGTCACCAGTTGTTGCGGTGCACATTGAACGAAAGCGGTGTGATGAGGCCGTAAATCTCCTTTGCCAAAAATGTTAGTTTTCCGACCGTTTCAACAGAATTCTCGTCCAATTTGGCTAAAAAGTGAAAATTGAAAACCATATACGAAAAATGAGGCCTTTTAATTGAATTTCGTGTTAGTTACAGGGAATCGAAAAATTGAGCCTAAATCGGTTTCCTCCCTTTCCTCTTCTTGTACTGTAAGCCAACCTTTTGTAACCGTACGCGCCCACAGTACTTTGTTCCGCGGTATATGCAAATAAACATTGCTGAAACCGTACCAGAAAGAGACAAGATCGGGGGATATAGAAGGATATGGAAGCAGAAAACATTCACAAATCAGAAGGATTTCATTTCGACAATCTTTATCGTACAAAGTAAACATATTTTGGAATTAACAAGGTGAGACTTTGTCGTGTACGATCGAACAGAACTCCTCTGCACCCTGTGCTTCTGTCACATATCACAGAAGAGGTTATCCTTTATCACTACGTAATAATAGGTCTGGATACTACCAGACATGTTATAATGTTAAGAAAATGCACAACGTTTCTGATTTAAAAACAAACATGTTAATTTAATACTTTCTTTATAACGCGAATAATAATAATTATAATAATAATAATCACTTTATTTAAGTCTCAAATGTATTTAGCCGAGCACAGATGCTCTACTAATTGGGGAGACTAAATCAAATCAACTCTAAATAAATCAAATCAAATCAAATGTTGGTTTTTCGGGAGAGGGAAAAACCGGAGTACTGTACGGGTCCGCAAATGATCCCGGACCGCAAATGATCCCCATATTGCACCATGTTGGACCGCAAATGATCCCGAACAAAAAATAAGGAATGGCAGGAGCCCCTGGGAATGGCATGGATGGTGAAATGGTGTGGATAGGGAATTGGCATGAATTGCGATTATTTTTATCAAAGCCTTAAATCATGGTTCACAACTATCATCATCTGATTAATTTTAAAAAGGTAAACGTGGTCACACAATCAGACTGATGTGAAGCAGTCAATCAGTGTTATCACACCAGGATCCAAACCTATCTCGTTTTTCCTTCCGTCTTTAGAGATCTTTGTGTTTGTTCTTATCTTTAGTAACTCCAAGAACATTCACAAATGATACCAATGAAATAAGAACAAGACAGTTTAGCCATATTTTCCGAAAGCGTGGGAGTCACAGCTACACGACGGTGACAAGTTTCGGATGATCTTTGACCCCTGCTCCGATTTCAACCACATCACCGCGTTTCTCGCCTGCCACAGGCCAGTCGGCTGATCCCGTGAATGTGAGAAAGAAACACCTCTAGTATTCTGAGTACAATTTTAAATGAGAGTGCTCAGTGAACAAAAGACTTTTATTTCAAAAGATAACGAAATCAACTGCGGAATTTTTCAGTTATTTCTTTACGTGCATGTGTGTATTTGAATTATCCGTTGTATCAGGGCGTACCTAATCGATATTTTCGATACTCGATTGAAATCGATCGTAATCGATCGTAATCGACACTAATTAATCGATTAATATCGGAAATCGATAGAAATCGATCACCCGCGTCTTTGTCACTATCGATTTTGATCGATTTCTGTAATTAACTATCAATTTTATTGATTTGTTCGACAAATATCGAAAAGTAAATGGACGAAGATTCCCTTTCATAAAGTTCGCAGATCGCAGTTGGCAGTTCGCAGATCGAGTACACAGTACACAGCACCATAGGACTGCTGGGCTGAAATCTGCTGAAATATTGCTTTAAACAGCTTTACAGCGGTGATCCTGGTGAAAAAAAAAAAAAAACAAGAAAAGTCGCTACCATTGGAGAAAGTAACATCATCTTTATCAACAAAGCGGATTCGAAGGTAAGCTTGAATGTAAGTGTTATGCAGTGTTATGATAAGATCAGATCGCGTGTTTGATTTTCGATTTCCACCGATGTGACAAAAAAATTGTGATTATCGATTTCAGTCAATTAAATCGACTAATCAATCGACAAATATCGAGTATTATCGAGTGTTATCGATTAATCGACTACATTTTCGATGATCGATTTCGATCGATTAGGTACGCCCTGGTTGTATTTGTGATTATACAATTGAATTATACTAGCCTGGGACCAGGCTCCGCAGTGGGGTTAAGGAGCGAAAATAAGGAACGTGGCCAAAAAAAAAACAATTGGCTTGCCAAGCGCGCTTCGCTCGCCGATTTTTTTCGCGACGATCCTTCTTTTCGCTCCTTTAAAATCCCACTGCGGAGCCTGTTTCCAGGCTAATTTATACATGCTCGATTTTCACTGAAATCGGGCACGTGCACCGAAGCGTTGATCATTTACCCGACAGAAATGAAATCTGATTAAGCATGTTCTCGAACGTCCTGGGATGTACAACACGATAAACAGAAGACATGAAGCGAAACTCGCAGTCCACGATCACAACAAGTGTCTTTACAAAATCAATTACTGTGCTATGCAGCCGGCGTCCTGAAATCAACAAACAGACAGAACGTCACGCAAGATCACAGATTTTCCACTAAAAACGAAAAAAAAAAAAAAAAAAAGAACTATGGAATAATTCTCACAAAATGATAAAACGTGTTTTTTGTGTGTCATTTTTATATCAATCCATGCCATTCCTTATTTTTGGTCGGGATCATTTGCGGTCCAATATGGGGATCATTTGCGGTCCGGGATCATTTGCGGTCCATTTTGGGGATCATTTGCGGTCCGGGATCATTTGCGGTCCTGGGTTCATTTGCGGACCCGTACAGTACCCGGAGAAAAACCTCTCGGAGCAGAGTAGAGAACCAACAAACTCAGCCCACTTATGGCGCCGAGTCCGAGAATCGAACCCGGGACACATTGGTGGGAGGCGAGCGCTCTCACCACTGCGCCAACTCTGCTCCTCTGCTTCCTTTTGTTGTTATGTATCTAATTAGCATTCTGTGTACACTATAAATTCAACTTTGTACTTTGCGTAATTTAAACTGAAGATGACAGAAGAACTGTCGAAAAATGTTTTTTTTTTAATCAAAAACATCGTGCATTGTTTTGACATTTAGTAATAAAACCAATTACTTCACTGCGCATCTCAATCAGAAAACTCAGACACAAACAATGATTTTCCCAGTTATAACTTTAGCAGCCTAAAATATCACAGTAAATCGCGATCCGCCTAAAAAAAAAAGAAAATCATGATGTAATTCCATCATCCACCAAGATCCCTGTTAAAATTAAGAGATTTGAAGCTTGAGAAAGAAACACCTACCCCCAAAATTTGGCTCATGAATTTATCCATGGAAAGTGCCCTGCGCGACCTTACGCAAAGCAGACTTCCTTAATGGGTGAGACCCGATGGCGAGCCATCACCAGAGAAGAATGAAAACCATAAAGAACAGATAATAAAACATGTGCAGGCTGGTTTAGAAGCAACATCTGGAATACAGCCAGTGGAAACTTCGAATTCAATCATAGAAACCACACGGGTAGAGCCTGATTTACTGACCGGACCAGGTCTGGCATCAGTGTCACAAGGCCCTATTCGACCAAAGAGCTTTAAGTGTCCCCAAAAGACCGTTGGAAACAGTACAAAGAAACGTTCGTTTCAACGAGCGTGGTTCCAAGCGGCCATGATTAAATTACGACGAGGAAACTGACAAGTTATTTTGTTTCACTTGCTTGAAAGCCATCAAAAATAATATTCCTTCCTCGACAAAGGCAGATCCGCCTTTTATGCAGATTGGCTATGGGAACTGCAAAAATGCAATGGATGAAAAGAAAGGGTTTCTACAACGTGGCCCATCTGAATCTCACGGGAAGCAGTGGTCAGATATGTTAAGACACCAGCAAAAACAGTCGGTGATGTCGGAGAGTTGTGTCTGACTAGCATGCATACAGAGGAAAAGGCAAGAAACAGAAGGATTCTTATTACGATCCTTCAACTGGTGAATTGTGGGTAGATCCAGTCCTTCGTGGGGGCAAAGGGCCATTTGAGGACTTCATTAGAAATTGTAATTTTGACCGTTTGCGCCCACAAAGGACTGGATTTACCCACAATTCACCAGGAAGTGATCATAGCAAAATGGTGTATTGGGACATCGACAGATTAACTCAAACTTTTACCAACTGCTGAAAAGTATGAAATACAAATCCCTGATAATTCAGTCAGAACGAGATGCACGAGATTCGTGCTCTAGGTATGCTACGGAAAATATCAGACTGAAATATTCTGAGTGCTACGTTTTTAATGATAATGGCCGATTGTCAACTCTATGTAACGCGCAGTTGATAATCACTTCATGGAAACTGCGCAATGTAAGTGAAAAATTGTTGTTGTTGTTGTTGTTGTTGCTGTCGATGTTGTTAAATAAGACAGCTGATGTCTGTCAAGGAGCAACTAGTAGTATGCATTCGCTGGGTTGACGACAAGTTCGTATTTCATTAAGGCTTTATTGGGATGTGGTCATTGCCCAGCACCACTGCTCATCAGAGTGTAGAAACACTGATGGATGACCTGC
>JAEMWC010000278.1:800000-930337 GCA_016490735.1 Pachyseris speciosa
AACCAAACCTCAATGGTCCGAGGAGAAATCTAACACCAAGTTAAGGATGACGGGAACTAGGTACCTCGCTTCTGAATCAGACATCATAAAACAAATTATCAGAAGCATCAGGCGCAAAGTAAAAAGTTAAACCCACCACCTAAATTTAGGAGATATGGAATCGAAAGATAATGCTCAATAAAAATAGTAAGAAAAAAGAACGAAGGAAAACCGTGACCAACTTGAATTAGTGTGGTATTTATTGCGTTAAAGGCAACCGTTGTTGATCAACGCAAAGTACCCCTAACCCCAAAATATTTATTTCGGTAACTGATAAATCTCTGCAAATGTTCGAAACGCATTGCGCATTTTAACGCCTTTTTAAACCAAATGATCACTTTTGTAGACTGTAAAAGTCACGAAATCTAGCCATCATCTGTTACACGACCGAGCTATTCTTGGTTTGACGTCACAAACTGATTTGCTTCGCGGTAAATCTTTGTAAACATGCACGCAAAGCAGTTTGTGACTTCAAATTAGGAATAGATCCGCGCCCCTTCTGACTCGGTCGTGTTAAAAGTCATGCTTAGTTTATCGTAAGTTTTGAAGCCCATAAAAAAATTCCAAAACTGGAAATAGAGGCTACATGTCTTTGGAAAAGTTGAATAGTTTTATAATAGCGGAAAAAATATGTTGGGGCTAGGTGCTCTTTGACGAACGACTATTTTTAGCGGCCGGCAATTTCTCCACTGAATCCCTCAAATTATGACCTTTTCGGGAACCTCTGTTAACAACAACATCTTTATTGTACCTTGAATTTCTTTGATACAAAATTATGTAAGTTAATGCATAAGAAAAGGTACGCACCTTCAGAAATAACTATTAAGAGTTTAAAATGCCCGAAGGCCAATGAGTTAAAAATGCCCGAAGGCAGGAGCCCATTACTAGGAGCGTACAACTCCCATACTAAGCCTATGTCACGGCATTTTTACAGACCGATCTATTTTTAGACTATCTTTTAGGGCGAAAAAGGACAACAAGGACGGCGATGGCAACGAGAGTGCCACAAAACAATAGTTTTAATGAGCGAAAACAAAGGCTCTGTACGAGTAGATACCTGTGGCACGTGCAGCGACTTGTGATTGGTCATTGGACTCCTGCGGGAGCCTGATTTTGGCGGGAAATTCAATCTAAAAATAAATTGGTCTGTGATAACGCAGAGACAGCAATATGTATTAGATAGTTACTGCAATATATCACATATTGCTGTCGGCCGAAGTAACTATCTAATATATTTACTATTCAACACCCAGTGCCATTGTTCTCTCTCTGCACTAAATCACTGATTGCAGGGGCCCATTCCGCTTTGTTCCTCAACGCACAAAAGAACATAATAAGCACTTGTTGATTAGCTCAATTGGGAATTGGTGACTGAGATGACTTGCATCCCAATAAAAGCAGTAGCGTTTGAACATTTGATTGCGTTTCGTGTATGTGTCGTTGTTTTCAACATTTTTCAACAAGCAGGTCTCTGAACTACTGCAAAACAACTTGCAGTCTGAGAAATGCGGCCCGTTTTGCACTTATCATAGTTTTTCTGTAGATGCCTTTGTTTTAATAGTTGATTTGTGTTGTTTGTTTTTGAGCATGTGATGTTTTCCAACTAGCAGGTTTGCTGAACAATTGCCACTAATGATAATTTCAATAGATCTCTTTGTTCTTCTTTGTTTTCCGGCAAACCATACGGAAACAATAGACAATTAGATATACCGTGGTATTTGCACGTGCAGAGTAACTTTTTCCTTCATTTGTGACCAGACATAAAAAAAAGTGTACGACGATGGCTTCACATCAGACGAGGATGAAGAGGCGATTTTTAGAACACAAGAAAACCGAACTCGAAATACTGGCGAAGATTCACCTAAAACTGGTGGTTTGGAGAACGAGGGTAAGTTTCATTAGCCTGTTTAATTTTCCTCCTTTTAATACATGATTTAATTGAATCGCGCAATGGCATTTTTATTAGTAATGTGTGGTGTTTAATTTTCCTTCATATGAGCGCTTTGTGAGAAGCCAATTAGGACAACCGAGTTGGAAGAATTTGGAAGAAGTTGGGCCGCTGAAAACAGTCGGAGGAAATGGCGCTGGATCCTTAAAGTGTTTAAAGATTGGCGTTTTTTTTTTGGCGTAAAACAAAGCCGTTTTAAAAGAGCCATATATATTAAGCGTCATAAAACAAACAGGCTGCAATATTAAAAATATTGCAGCGTTCACGCTGCAATATTTTTAATATTGCAGCCTGTTTTTAATATTGCAACCTGTTTGTTTTAGCACGTTTACTATATATTACCCCTGAGAATTTCCCTGCTGACAAAAAGGACCGCCCCCGTTTTCCTGACACACTAGTTTTAGCATCTTTACAGACTGCAATCAGTGATTTAGTGCAGAGAGAGAACAATGGCACTGGGTGTTAAATAGTAAATATAGGGCAGTTGTACGCTCCTGGTGATGGGCTCCTGTCGAAGGTCAATAAGCGGGCACCTACGCTTTTCCCAGGGGTGTCGTCTTACAGGAGATTTTGATAGCTCAGTTGATAAGCACAATGAATCAGCATCCGTCGCCAAGGTGATGATTTGGTTTGCACAAGGTTCATCCTAATCAAGCCTTGAATTTTTCGAATTTCTTTCTATTTTACAGTAATTCATGTATCAAACATCGCCTGGCCCATTAAATTATTCTTGAAACGCCAGGTTCCTACTTCTTACCACATACAGTAATTTCTTATCGTTACAAAATATACCAGCGGCATACCCTCTCAGTTTTGTCCCTTTATGCTTATTGTTCAGTACTTGTTTTAGCAAGAAATTTCCATGGAAATCAGTATGAATTCAGCGACTAATTTTCAATTCTTCTTTGCCATGGTGAATTCTTAGTTTACTACAAGTGACCTCTAACTAAGGAGAATGAATTCAAACAATCGAAACAGCCTGACGTGAACAAAATAATGAAAAACTCACCAGCCCTTCAATATCCGAAGTGTCAACCACTACTCTGATAAACATGGTGTCATCTCTCACATAAGCGTGATTATTCAATTCAGTGAGGGAGAAGAACATGGGACACCCGCTCGCTATGTTGGTTTCTCTTCTTGGTCTCTGGAAGGATGAGGTGCTTGGATCAGGTCTGAAGGCGTCGATCACGTGTTCTACATTGTCGTGATCCAACAACATGATTGTGACCTTCTGTCTGAATGGCCAGCGGAGTAACGCGTCGTACTCTCCGCGCATCAGAACAAAGAAAACTGAGATGTGTGTTCCTCGCCCCATACCGTCTCCGTTTAAGTAGATGCGAGCACACATCTTGTAGCCATAGCGACTCGTGTAGAAGGGTGGGCTGTGGAAATACGCACGCTGGCCACTGACCGCCTCATTCTTCCGGCGCGAAAACTCGTTTATTTTCCAAAGCAATATACCATCCTGTTGTCTGACGTACTCCTCCAAATCAGCAAGAGTAGCATTTCTGAGGGCCAGCGTGTGCTCAATAGAATCCATCCTTCGTTCCAACCTTCTAATGGTCTCCTGTAAAGTATCAAGCTGTCGCCTCACATTACCCACATCTCGGCGTGACTGTTCTATTGGACGGTTATTCTCGACCAAAAGCACCTCGTGGTCAGCGGCCCTGTTCTCAAAGTTAACAAGCCTTTGTGTAACCTCAGGGTTTCGAATACCGCCATTTGAAGCAGCAGGCCCTTGAGCAGATGCCGCAGCAGCTGGGAAGTTCCCTGAAGCCAGTTTTCTTTCCAGAGAGGTGATTCTTTCACTGTGTTCCCGGAATTTCTCTTGCAGTTCCCTGTTTTCCGCCGTACCAGTCTGCACCTGAGCGAGGATATCAGAGATAACGCCGTCATAATTTGTAAAAAGGGGCGGATTTCTTGACATCACTCTGGGATTATGCACCAAAAGTGCTTCCATTTCTTGGCTCATTCGCAGTGCATACTGCAGCACCAGCGTGGTATGGTAAGTGTTTTCTTGTTCTAAATGCTCTCTCTTTTGTCTGTAACTAAGGACCTACCAAAAAGGATAAAAGAGTGACACGGACAGTCATTAGCAATGATCAAAGAATCAACAGTGAGCGTTATTTCCCTTGCACACATTACCACCCGAACCCCAAAGTTCTCCAGTGCTGTGTCTAACTGAACGGGATCATAAATCATTTCAATCGTAACAGCTACATGCAACTGCTATTATTATTTTGAAAAATACCACAGGAATTCTGATTGTTCATGAACATATTGTTCTTTTATACCATTCAACTCATTAAAAATTCAAGGATTTCAAAAACTATCATGCTCAACCTCATCCAAAGTTTGTTAATTTTATGGCGATCGGAATCGAATTCTTTCTGTAGTAAAAGGTTTTCCATTAGAAATTAAAGAATGTCTATGTATCCTCATCTCGATCAAAATAAA
The DNA here is from genome assembly GCA_016490735.1 of Pachyseris speciosa. Classification (NCBI taxonomy): domain Eukaryota; kingdom Metazoa; phylum Cnidaria; class Anthozoa; order Scleractinia; family Pachyseridae; genus Pachyseris; species Pachyseris speciosa. The sequence goes on from JAEMWC010000278.1 coordinate 804,448, forward strand.
GGTACCAGGCATATCCGATGATAGAATATTCTAAACAGCCGTACCTCGGTTTGCGAACAGCCAATCTGTGAGAATGGGCATGGATCCTGCACGCCATCACAGTCTCCCACAAGCGGATCCTGATGCTCTCGCAACTGAGAAAGAACAAAAGAGAAACAAGGGAGTCAATGAGTCAGGGACCAGGGACTCGTACGTTTGTTCTTTGTTCAAGGCTCGTGGTATTCGGAACCCTACAACCTGTGCATGTATTTTTCGTTGAGCGACGAAGGCGAACCCGAAAAAGATGGTCCGGGTTTCCCATACCGGAGTCAAGCCTACGACCTATTACTGATCTACAATTTTTAGGTTGCTTCTTTTCCAGCTGTTTAAGAACAACGATCCTTGCAAGAAATTCCATCTTTTTCAAAGTAGCTCAAAGCTATTTATCTGGCCTGCAGGCACTCAAGTAAATGACAAATTTATTTACTTCAGTGCCTGCTTCGTAGATTAATTACAAAGATTTCACAGCACTTGAAACAATACATTTTGTAATCTAATTTCACTTACAGTATGGGCAACAATTGAACACAGTGACAGACGTCTATCGTCGCGTCTAAATACCTTAAATTACCCCTCATCAAATGTCGGATGATCAGGCAGCTCTGTCGGCAAAGCGCTGGGATGAACCCCACTACAAAGAAAGATTTATTTATTTATTTATTTATTTATTTATTTATTTATTTATTTATTATTTTTTTGAAGTTCCAATAGCGTGAGCTCAAAATTACCGAAACTTACACACGCGCTGGAAATTCGTGACACTAAAACTAATATGTTTAAAACCGCTTTTTAAAAAAAAAACCTTGTACCAAATGTCAAAATAAGTGTAAAACCATTTTTTTATTGGTGTTATCGTTGTTCTGTGTTTATCCGAGTTTTTAGCAACGGTATTCCGTAACAGTAATTAAAAAGCTCAAATTTCACGAAAGCACCAGCTGCATTTCGCGACCTAAAAGTTTTTCTTTTAAGTTGCCCATAGTTTTGAAAACGGATTTTCAAAGAAATAATGATCTTTCACGTGGTGTAAGTCTCTGGACTGTAGGTAATGTACCAGTCAATTAGTTTAGCCTCTCAATGTTGTCAAATTTGCACTGTAAGAAATCGCTCAAAATAATGGAAAAAAGGAAAAATCCCCCAAATATTCAATTTTGTTTAATTACCTACTTACACAATATAACTGCCTTAAGTTTTAAAACGAAGTGTTAGAAAAGCACTATGTCGGACCACGAAAGCCCGATCCAAGAGCTGTGAAACCAATATTCACTCCGTATGTCTAAAATCATCGAGGTGATTGAAGTTAAACCTATATTTTTAGTAACAGTTCACCTACAGCTAACCATGGACTTTTTTTTGAGAATTTTGATAATTTCCTTCTTACAGGTCATCGGTTGATATGGTATCTTCCCCGATTGAACCCGGGACCTGTGCATCCAACTCTTACAATAAACAAGTAAAAAAGAGTAATCCGCAAAAAAATCAACGTATCAAAATTTCCATGTTTCTGCTTACGTAACACGCCACATAAAAGTCTTAGGCTCTATCATTATGTAACCGTGCGATGCATTTTTCTTGACCTCAAAAGTAGATGAGATGCTAGTCCCTCACGGGGCTAGCCCAAGCAGCAAGCTTTTAGCCAGGATTTGGTGAAAGGCCGTTGCAATTTTTTTTATTTTTTTATTTTTTTATTATTTTTTTCTTTTGCATATACGCCGACGTCCGATCTCGCCCCATGGAAGAACTGTAAACTGCCATGGAACTATGTGATACGTGCATTATCATTATCATTAGCATTACCATTACCATTACCATTCTAGTGACGCCTCGCTAAAATAGTTTGCACGGTTTTCAAGGTTATAAATAGTGATCACGCACCAAAGAGTATCAAAGAACTGATTCGACATAGAAACGGTAATTAGGACCTAAGAGGAAACGACATTTTAAAGCTGCCAAAGGACAACACTACAACTTATGGTTTAAAATCGTGGAGGTTTACGGCGCCAAAACTATGGAACTTAATGCCTGACTCATATAGAACTATTCGATCTCTTAAGGTTTTTAAAAATACTATTAGAAAATTAGACTTGTCAGGTTTGATATGACCGTTATATTTTACACCTTGTATTATTGATTAGTTTTAGCTTGACCTTATTTGATGAAACGTTATATCTAGTCTTATGTAAACAGATTTTAAAACTTGATAAAAGCAGACAAGTTAATATTTTTTTAAAAATAGACAACCACTTTGAGTTTAAAACAAGACATGTTTCGATCGTTCAACGATCATCATCAGTTGTGAGATAGTTTACAGTTGTGATTTGAATTTATACTACCATTGTCGCGTTTTTACCATTGACGAGAAATGTTTTCAAAATTAACGGGCAATACTTAAATGCGCGAGACCTGGGACAATACATTTTATGAAAAAGGATGTACATAGAGAGACTAAGTATAAACAACGAAATAATTACAGCTATTGCACAAAATTGTCATAGTAAGTAACACTAAATAACAAAAGGACCAACGTAATGGGAAACCACGTCAGAAAGAAAGGGTCAGCTCGGCATGTTTAAGCTGCTTGTTATTGAAATCAAGTTGGTTTGTTCTTCTTTCAAAGTCGGTAGTATGTTTAGTGTGAAGGATCCTGTGCCTTTCTATCTCCGTTCGCGTTTTGTTTACAAATTTTCTTGTGCAGGATGTAATGCCTGTTACATCGGCGAAACCAGTCGACATCTCTCAACACGCATTCGTGAGCATCTGATTAGGGACAGGAACTCGCACATTTTTCAGCATTTACAACAGTCTGAGACATGCCGCAGACTTTGTTCGACGAGATGCTTTTCTGTTTTGGATTCTGCACCAAATAGATTTCAGCTAATTTTAAAAGAAGCCGTTCATATCCGCCTGGAAAATCCCACGTTAAACAAGCAGCTTAAACATGCCGAGCTGACTCTTTCTTTCTGGCGTGTTTTCCCATTACGTTAGTCCTTTTGTTATTTAGTTTTACTTGCTATGATAGCAATAGCTGTAATTATTTTGTTGTTTATACTTAGTCTCTCTATGTGCATCCTATTTCATAAAAGGTATTGTCCCAGGTCTCGCGCGTTTATGTATTGCCCGTTAATTTTGAAAAAATTTCTCGTCAGTGGTAAAAACGCGACAATGGTAGTAAAAATTCAAATCACAACTGTAAACTATCTCACAACTGATGATGATCGTTGAACGATCGAAACATGTCTTGTTTTAAATTCAAAGTGGTCGTCCATTTTTTAAAAATTTTAAAACATAATTTTTATTTTTATATTATTCTTAGTTATTTGTTGTAAGCATTATTTCAATCTAGTTCTTTTCACTTTTACTTTCTGTGTTATACCTGCAAACTAGCTGGCGAGATTGTCCTCACAAAAGCTAAGTGTATAAACACAGTAAACTTGACTTAACTTGACTAAACGTAAAGTGATGATAGTACAATGCTCCTTGGGGGACCAGGGGGCATACTCCCCTAGAATACACCTTATTCCAAAATGGCGGTCGCTCGGAATGATCTGGGGAGAGCAGTACGGAAACGAGGCATCGAGGGCCGGCGTGAAAATCTTGTGCTGTTTACATATGGTAATCGTGAGCGATCATGCTTCAAAATTGCTCTATTCCATTCTGTCCTAAAAAAATTTACGTGGAAAATGGTGTAAAAATCTCTTACCAGAGGTTTCCAGAAGACCGACGTGTAGTGTGTTCAAGCCGAATGGATTGTTGCCATACGAATGGATCTAGGATTAACTTTAAGTGACAAAACACTCGATCAAGGGTATGTTTGCGCCACTCCAAGTCTTCGGGTTATACTTGTTCGTTTGCTGGTCGCGAGAAAAGTTGAAAACAACTGCTGTACCATCCGTTTTTCCGTGAAAGAAGTGTTCGCTCGTAAAACGAAAAGCACCAAAGCATAGTAGTCCGATCAAATGAAAAAGACTGAGGAAAACCTCAGCAACGGCTACGATAGGCGCCGGCAGCAGTATTCCAAGTGTGTCATTTGACATAGATTCCCGGGAAAACCAGCAATCTCCTGACCTACTCAGTGTCATCAACCAAGACATCGTGATTCAGATATTTCTCCTCATAGAGATTCTAGGGAGCTATCAAACGACTGTGAGAAAGCTATCCGTGATCTGGACTGCCAGAAAGCCGAACTTACTGAAAAACTCCGACAACTCGGGGGGGATATTTCCAAGATTTACAATCGAAAGTCTTTAGCGTCAACAGATGCATAAAGTCAGTTTAAAATTTAGCTTTTTATTCTGGATTTCCCAATAGAGACATTTTCAAGAGTATAATTCAGTATTTAAATCTAGTAAAAGAAGGTGAAAACATAATTATTGGCATTCAACTTCTCATGATGTAGCAAATATGAATTAGAGAAATGATGAAAATGCCCCTGAACAAGGAAGACTAAGGCAATTAAGCCTGGATTAATTTTATGTTTCTAAAGGTCAGCACCATTTCATATTGCCCTCAAGGGCAAAGATCAATGACCACATGCCTGCTGATTTTAAGGATAAATCTCCTTCTACCAGGGTCATAATTGACTGTAGCGAGCTCTGCTGTCAAATGCCTAAGAGTCTTCGTTTAAACAGTTATCTTTTCAGCTCGTATAAAAACCGGCATAGCAATCTGAAGGGGCATATTGGAACGGATCTCACCTGGGGGTGCCTAAACATTTATTATGCACATGTCATCGGCTTCCCCGTGGGGTCGACCCCCGGGACAACCAGGGAGATATGTGGGGGAATACAAGGAGATGAATGGGATTCTTTCCTCGAGGGTAGGGGAAAATCTTGACATTGTTTTACGATTAATGATGAGGGGGTGGGGGAATTCACAAGTTTGAAAAGGATGGCACGGGGATTTTCAGCTGAGAAACACCTCACCCAGGAGACTTTGTCTTCAGAGATTCCCCGACCCCCCGGGGAAATTCCCCAAGTTTGCTTGACTGATTTTACAATCCCCCTGGTTAGCCCAGGGGTCGACCCCACAGGGAAGCCGATGACATGTGCATTAGTCAACTTTCCACGGGGCACTTTTTATTGGAACAAATGGTCAAATGACCTCTGAGGAAGTTGTCCAAACACAACAAATTGTCTCCCTTCAAATCCACGTGGAGTGTGTGAACAACGAGACAAAATACTTCCACATATGGGACAGTGTAGTGCATTTACTCTGTTTAGTGTTGTCAGTCAAATGTGGTGTGTTTGTAAGCATAAGCACGTTACTCGCGTACAGGCAATGACCGTTTATTTTCAGTTTGCTGACTATTTTGAACGATTATTTCTGATTTTCTGAACTACATTTCCGAGAAAACCTTAATTTGAAATCTTTAGCGTTCCAAGCAAATTTAAATTTAAAAATTTAAAGTTATTCCCGGGTAAATTTTTTTTTCTACGTTTGTAGTGTTGTAGTCAGCTTCCGTGGGCCCAGTTGCTCGAAGCATGGTTAGCGCTAAACCCGGAGTCTTATGATATGTATGCATACATGCATGTATCTTAATCAATGATGAGCGCTAAACCTCAGCCTGAAAAGCTCTTTACCGGCTCAGTCGTTATGTCCCGGGTATAGATGAGATTTTCGTCCAGGTCGACCAGAAGATAGTCGGTCTTTGCATTCAAATAATACTCACTCACGCAGTAAAAGAATGAAGCAAATGAGATACTTAACTGACCTTAGCAGCTTAAGCGAGGTCGGCGTTTCCGATAGCAAAATCACTATATCACTTACCGCTTACAAAATTGCGCTTTGGTAATTACGTAAACCTTTACAAGAATCACCACGACACTTGAACCAAAATTTTAGTTAAGCATTTTTCAACTGATTAGGATCCCATCCGTTCAACGAACTGCCAGGTATGTCTTCAATTCTCCTGATAGATACTACGAATGCCGTTGCTGTTTACTTTGACTTGGCCCTCGATGCCTCGTCTCCGCGCTGCTCTCCCCAGATCTTTGCGAACAGCCGCCATTTTGGAATAAGGTGTATATTTTGAAAATTGTAGCCTTTTACACGGGTTTTCCACGTTTATGAGTCGAGATCCTTTCAAAACAGCCACAGTGTATCTAGTCGCGAACTTTCCCATCCCAGGTAAACCCCGGCTTCCTTGTCTAAAGAAACAACAAGGCAATGCAGGGTTTAAATAAATATTCGCAAACCAAAAGGTTCAGTAGCTGCGTGGCACAGTAAACAGTAAAAAGTTTTAAATAGTAATAACGCAGTGCCAAATTAAAAACAAAGTTTATAGCAGACGTTTCGGGCCTAGCCCTTCCTCAGTGCTAAGTTGAGTTTTGAATGGGACACGTAATTGAATAAGTAAACAGTTGTACGCGCGACTCTAACGGATGGACTGAACGTGGATTTTATTTTTTAAACAGCTCTACGCGCGCGCTCTTACCTATCCGTTAGAGTCGCGCGTACAATTGTTTACTTATTCAATTACGTGTCCCATTCAAAACTCAACTTAGCACTGAGGAAGGGCTAGGCCCGAAACGTCTGCTATAAACTTTGTTTTTAATTTGGCACTGCGTTATTACTATTTAAAACTTTTTAATGCAGGGTTTAGCCTGAAAGAACCGAACCTCTAATGGTCCGGCGAGTAAGCCATTAAGTAATGGGCCTTTTACCTTTGCCCGAGGAATGCCATCTTTGCTGCATTGATTGCATTCCACTGGATAGGCTGGACAATCCCTCACGTGGTGCAGCTAAAAGCAAATTAAGACAAAACAAAACAAATTTACAAATCCATCCTGGTACGTACAAGTTGCCGAACCAGCAAATTAATAATGAATCCGCATATATGTTAAACTAGTAAGTTGAAGATGTCAAGTCAGTTGTTTTTTTTTTTAATGACGGTGTGGTTGATGCCATTCCATGTGAATGGCAATCTCTTATCAAAGAAAATACGTTTATTAAACTACACCCTTTCAATAAAATTACGTTTCTTTTGCCTGTAAACGGAGAGCTAATTCATCTCCTGAGCACCTCCTCCAAAACTCTCTATAAAGAACTTCGCTGACACAAAGCTACTCCAGCTACTGCTCAGGTCAGACTAAACGCTGAATACCCAAACCTTTCCGTTGAATGGAAGAAAATTTATTCTTTAGCTTTTAATGCCACTCTGGATACCAGAGTAAGGATTCTTCAATATAAATTGTCAAACCGTACATAAAAATGAAGAGGAATCCTTTGCACCCCTACTGTTTTATTGCAAAACAGTTGATACATTTAGGAAAGAGGTTCTGTCATGATAGCTATTTATAGTGACGTAGTAATGACAATCTCCCTCCCTTATGTTTTTTTTTTTTTTTTGGTAAGTTTAATATCGAAAAAGACATAGTAATAAATCATATATATTATTATTGGCAAAAATGTATAATTACAGATGCAAGCTGGATGAAGTTGATCCACCTATAAATGTTTTTACAGCTAAAGCTAAAGCTACTTACAATTTAGAACTATTGATAGTAAAGAAAAACGGCGCTCTCTTGAAACATTACACTAAATGGGAACTATTTCTTTCTATCCTGTCCTGAACCTCTTTCCCACTACATGTATGCGTATGAGCAAATTGCCACGAATTTAAATTTATAATTATTATTAGTATAAATCTACTAGCGTTCTATCATGAATGCCGTTCTCTGATTGGCTGCGCTACTCGTTCTCTAATCTGTGATAGTGAGTAGCGGTTGTCAACAAAATGGCGGCTGCTTCTCCACGTTTTCGAAGTGTCTGCGAGGAGGATTTAGATAATTTACTTGTTTAGTTTCAAAGGACTAGTAGATTTATACTAACACAATTAGATTATTCGCTCTCGATTTCTATGCATGATAGCTGATTCGGCTATCACGCGATAGAAATCTCGAGCACATAATCAGTTGTTAAATAGTGTGTTACTTTGATCTCTGTTAAGGAGCAGTTTATTTATATGGCCCTATTTCTCGTTACGTTTGTATTCTTTTGTTGTGTTTTTCGTGTACATAATACTTTTGTAAGTAATGTGACGCATTGTAAATTAAGTAATTAAATTTCAATAAAATTTTGAAAAAAAAAAAGATGCCATGCACCAAGGCTCCTGTTAATTAGTTATACATTCATTAGTTGAAAGCTATGTTTCCTAAACCAATTAAAGCGAAGTTTTTGTTGGTTATAAAATCATACATATATATAAATACATATACTTTATTTACCCTCGGACTTTATAGTAGCTTATGCAGCTAATTTCTCCGAGCATTTACCTGCACCCAACCATTAGATGAGAGATAGACACTAGGGGTGGTCACTGCCAAAGTTTCATTACGTCCCTAGTGGTTCTTTTATGTCCCACAGAATCAATTATGATCAATTATGATTGTCTTTGTGTCCACCAGTGAGTATTGAAATAACACACGAAGTAATCGGGGAAGCCTTTTTCCCATCTCGTTTTCATTTGATAACTACAGCAAAACATGCAATGGAATTGTTTTCATCAAATAACTAAAAACTGCACTTAATTGAAATGTACCGAAGCAAGTGTACCTTAACTAAACTTTACATGTACCTCTCACGTATTATGTACTGCTGTACTGCGCTACGAATACACTATGTTTAGTACCCTCATCCTGTTAAGGTTGATTTGCTTCTTGCAGAATCCACAGGTTTCCAGTCTACACTTGCAGTTCTTTTCCAAGTGCTCAGGGAGGTCAGCTTTTTTCACCAACATGTCACATTCAGGATATACACAGGGGATTTTGAGGAACTCACAACTCTTGGTATGCTGCTGTAGTGAGACAAACATTAACGTGTTTATCTTATATTCAAAAATAAATTAAAGGTTTCTTTCATATAGAAAAGCACCCGCAGTTAAAAACGATATTGCTAGTCTCGCTAAATTATGATTGAGTTTCCAGCAGACAAAAAGCAAGCTTACTAAAAATAATTCTGTAGTGATGAGATAGGGCATCACCTTAAATAAAGCTGAATAATATCCACAGCCAGTCAAAATATTGGCCAAATCAGGTTTGATTCCACCACTTCCAGCTTAGGTCAACCTAGTGTTTAGGTTTCATTTCTTTTACATGAAGCAACCCCACCCTCCTGGATGGGACACTAGCAATATGCAACGTTACCTCGCAGAAGGTAACAAACAACTTTTAACAAGCAAACTACAGCCAACCCACTAATGATTTAAAGTGCAATCAGCCTGGTGACTAGGCCAAGCCGAAAGATCGGAGATAACGCCTTTTGAAACAATGGTACGGTGTAGGATCACAGTTTATATGAAACCAGTCCACCTTCAGAGGTGGAATTGGATCAATCTGAGATTTACCTTATTTAGATTTGCCTAAATTAATCAGTATGAATGGAGACTAGGCAAGTAGTGAGATCATCTGAACTGGGATATGATATAACATACCCAGAATGACCTTACCAGTCATTTTCAGACCTGTGGTGGTCCGGCCAGGATTTGAACCCAAGACCTCCCGCTCTTCAGTCTTGTGCTCTATCAACGGAGCTACAATGTGTATTGTATTACCAGGTAGTAGTAGTTTTCAGTGATAGCGGGCACTCAAATAGAATTTTTTCTTCCAAGCAATTCAAGGTTCTGCAAGGTAGTATAATTATATTGTACAACTGCATGTGTGGATGTTTAAACCTTGCCATATGATTGGTCTAGAGGAGTTTATGCTTATTCAAGTACAGCAGCACGAATGATGCAATGCGCGAAAGAGAGTCAAATAAACAATGTCTAAAACAAACAGATCCCATTTGGCCATGTGTGCGTGTACTCTGATAACACATGGAGGACATCAAAACATCGCAAGAACATCATTCATGCTAATCGCCTGCAGACCATAGGTTAGTTCTTTTTCAGATATTTCACATCATCTGTGCATTATAAGCCGGAGTACACATGAACGACTGAATAGAAACTATATACAGTGTATTCATTAAGCAAAATGTCGTAGAAAATACAGCCAAGAAGAAAGCCGGAAAGCCATTTAATCTATCTGGCGATGTTGCACCCAACCTTCCAATCCGTCGGGGCGTCGTATGGAAAAAAATTGACAGGGTGCTTGTGTTAGTGATTCCCTTTCAAGCAAGGCTGTTAGAAAAATAAATACCATAGCATAGAATTAGGGAGATCACGTAGGTACACCAAAAATAAAAAAAGTGCACTGTTTGAAGGATTCCAAGTCACACAAGAATGTTAAGGACACGCAGTCGTTGAAGTTACTATAAGATTTTGTAGATATTGAAGCATTTATTTGCAATGTACTGTAACGTGTTTCATCAACTCATATTAAACACTGGGTCACTAAATGTTCGTAGCGCTTCGAGAAAATAATTTGTCCACCGCTTCCACACGCAAACAAAAAAACTCTCTGTTGTATGTGAAATCCCCGTCAAACGCTCCTCTATTCACTGTTTTGTTTCCAAAGACGCAACTTTGGAATGGAATGGAATGGAATGGAATGGAATGGTTGGAATGGAATGGTTTATTTCAAAATCACATTGCAGCCCAAGGGCTGAATTAAGCAATTTTACAATAAAAGTTTACAAGTTGATTAATTCGCAAATAGTGGGCTGTAACGCCTAAATACGACTGGGAAATTGTGGTGAACTGTATTGGGAGTGGGGGGTTTCTATTTCTATTTTATTTAACAAATAAAGAAGCCTCGTCTGTGATCTGTTCTGCTGTAAAGCACGCAGGAAGCGGATAGAGCACGAAAGAAGTGTAGGGGAAACACGAGACGTAGTCGAGTGTTTTCCCTACTTCTTGAGTGCTCTATCCGCTTCCTAAGTGCTTTACAACAAAACAGATCACAGGCGAGGCTTCTTTGTTTGTTTTATAATAGAGAATTTCTTAATTTCCTCACGCATTCGGCTAAATTGGAAAACTCTATTTTCCAAATCGTACGGGTGGCGTCAGCCGTACATCCTCCGTACATCTGTACTCTGATAAGGTACGCTAAAACAGACCAATCACAATCCTTGTTAGAATGGTTCAAAACATTTTATTGGTTGAAACAGACCAAAGCTGTCAAAATGTCAAATCATCAAAGTTCAGAAACCATCAACGTGCGAGTAGTCGCGAGTAGTTTTTTGGCCTAAAATCGGGATCGAAAAGCAAATTGTTCAGTAAAATCCAGCTGAAATTCGCTAAAAAAGCTGTAAAGATCAAGAGCTAGATTTAAAAGATACTCAGGAAGATGAATTTCCGAGTGATAAACGGAATAGCAAAAGAGGTTTCACGTGAAAAGCTTAAAACTTGGATCGACTTTGATGGAGCCCGGCGTAGCTGAATTGTGTGGTTGAAAAAGAAAACGATTCAACGCCTCAAGGGCTTTTACTTTACCACGGCATCTTGCAGCTCACCAAAAAAGGTTCACAGAACAGTTTACCATTAATGAGAGGAACGAGTAGCTCAAACTCGGTAGAAACCGTTGGGACAAACGGCTTGTTTACGGAGGCCTGTTTTTTAGTGGATGTGTATTTTCAAGTGGTGGAAACCTCAGTCTACAGCGCAGGTGAATAAATTGAAGCTTTGAACATTTGGTTTGATCTTTGTTACTTTTGTTCAGGACTGAAACTCATATTTATCTCTCGACTGGATGTAAATAATAATCATCTACACTCGTTTTGGACGCAAATTAAAAAGTAGTTGAGTTGTTTGTTTGTTTGGCTTGCGAAGGAAAGTGTTTTTACTTCGCTTGGCTGACTGTTTTTCGACGTGCCTCGGCATTGTTGAGAAAATTTTACCCTTCTGTTTTTAACACGTAATTGGAATGAGTCCTCGTGAAATTAAGGGTTAATATATCACTAGTGTTTCTAGAGGTTGCTGAAATTGCCCTTGTCGCTGCGCAACTCGCACAATGTCAGCAACTTCTAATTCTGAAAACACCCGTGATATTAATATCACGCTGTTATTTGAGGTGTTACTCGCAGAAGCATCTTCCAAATCCATTGAGGCTAAGAGCTCGTTTTCATACTCGATTTCTGGGTCGCATCAGACGCCTCACTCAAAATAAAAACCGAAGGAAAAATTCCGAAGTTGGTAAGCCACTTTTCATTTGGGTCGACTCGATTTGCGTGAGACCGTAGCCGGCCGTGCATCTGTACTCTGATAAAGTACGCTGTTTTAACCAATCAGAGCGCGCGTTATATCAAAACTTTATTATAAAAATTAATTTTAACTTGACTATATACATACTTTTATTATTATTATGTAAGTTGGGGCTGGATTTCAATTGGGACACCGTCCTGTTTCCTGCTCCAGTTGCTGTTATTTTTTCCTTTTTTATCCATCTCTTTCCTTATCCATTATTTATTTATATGTATGCAACGAATTCAATAAAGTATAAAGTAAGTATAAGTACAAGCATATTGTATAAAATTTGATAGATGGTCCACTTTAAAGTACCCATGACGAAAAGTTTCAATTTCTCCAATTTGTTTCAAACACTTTGTTGTGACTGAGTTCGGCAACTAGCTAGAGATTACTTACTGCGTTAGAGAGCTTTTCAATCGAGTGTCGTAAAACCAAAACCAAAGCAATTACTTTAACCAATCACAACAGTCGCAAACAGCGCAATGAGCCAATCAGAATACGAAGCAATTACATGTAGCCGGCGCAAAGAGCGGGAAAATACGCGCGTGCAAGTCACGATTGGTTTTGGTTTTGCTTCTCAGTGGTTGAGAAAGTGGCGCGAGTTTTCCTGACCAATCAGAGAGCGAAGCAATTCAAAACCAATGCAAAACGATAATTACTTTCGACACTCAATTAAAAAGCGCTCTAAGCTGTCAGATGCGATCAAATATCGCGAGTCCGAAGATCGTTAACTGTAGAATACTGAAAACTATTAACTACAGAAATAACGCACTTTCAACTTGAGTTGTGACCGAGATTGGCAAGTAGCTTGCGATTATTTACTGTGCTAGGCTGTAGAATAATTAACTATTTTTAGTATATATTACTGCATATATTACATTTCGCATAATTATGCCATTCCGCAAGTCATGCCACATGCCATTCCGCAAACTCATTCCTCCTTTTACCCTCACCGGCTACTCGATCAGTTGTTTGTTTGTATTTTTATATATATAGTACTGTGGTATCCCTCACATGTAACCCTCATGCTACCTATTTCTAGACAAGGACTACAAATCTTTTCTTTAGAAAATATTTTGTAATCATGCAATAACAGGATGCAAAATGTACTGAATTCAAAATAATTCTATTCCTCTAGAAAATGATATATTGCTAAATTCATTTTCTAAACACTTTCGGCCTGATTTTCTTGTGTGAGCCTCTTACCTCTAAGTGTCTTACTTCTCCTTTCCATCGACATCCATCATCCTTAAAAGTGCAGTGAACCACAAGGGATTTTATTTCACGTCTGATAAAGTTATCTGGAAAAACCTACAGGCAAGATAAGAAGGAAGCAGTTTTTATAAAACCGGGGAGGGGAGGGTGTCTGCCTGGTGTTTTTCTGTTGTTCACTGGCAGTCCTGACAAAATAAAACTCTGGTGCTCTTTAGCTTACCTCGTTAATAGGGACAGTTTATCAAGTTTTAATTTTTTTTTATAACAAATGTGCCTCATCAGACAGCTGTGTCATATCACTCTGGTTAAAAAAATGTAGTTCGGTTAGCATTCCCTCTGGGCTTATGTCTACAGATGGGTTATATTTCCTCTTAAAACCAATAGAAATAATTTACATCCGTAAAGCTCCGTAAAATTAGACAATTCATTAAAAAGGCCGGTTTTTTGTAGGCTCTACGGTGTCCATGATAACAATGCTTTCCTGTCCTGATTTCTTCGTGAAAAACATAATAATACCAAAACCTCTTTAATCCCACTTTCGAGAGAAGAGAAAAATAATTATTTGCTGACCTCATTTGGAAGAAATTCCGTCTGATCCTGTACGCACTTCAGTCTGGAAGATTCATTTCTAAAAATAAATTTAAATTCACAAGATAAAAAATGTATGGAGGCTGTAAGCTACAATATTTACTACATATTGTCTGTCGAAGTAAACAAACAAAACGACGTTCATTTCCTGAGTGGTCACGTCGAAGAGTCACTTCCAACGACACATCTAACTGCTCTAGCATTTAAGGCCCAGTGGTATTAGAATATTGTTTCTTTCATTAACACCTATCAGTTTAGAGACTTCAGTCATCCTTGCATGTCAATTTGAAAAGGACGTAAAAGAACCCCTGGGTCGAGCTGTTCGAAACCCGATAATCACTCATCCTGTATATCAACTACTACCTATAGCAGTTCTATCCTGGATTAGCGGTAATCGAGGCTCGAGCAACTCGGCCTGGTTATGGTCCACCTGATTTGTGCCGTCATTGGTCTGCGAGGTAGCAAGATATGTCCAGGTTTGCACGCAGCTGCAAAAATTTGCAAAAAATTGTAAAAATCTGTCGAGTTAGTGAAAAGCAGTAGAACAGGAGGTTGAGAGGGCCCCAACGAAAACTGATATTTTTGCGAAAACTGCGAGATTTGCAAACTAAGTGGAAAATTCGTCGAGTCAGTGAAAAGCAGTAGAAGAAGAGGTTGAGAGGGCCCCAATGAAAACTGCGATTTTTGCGAAAACTGCGAAATTTGCAAAAAGGTAGAAGATACGTCGAGTCAGTGAAAAGCAGTAGAAGAGGAGGGTGACAGGGCCCCAACGAAAACTGCAATTTTTCTGGAAACTGGAAAAATTTGCAAACCAAAAATGGAAAAATCGTCGAGTCAGTGAAAAGCAGTTGAAGAGGAGGGTGAGAGGGTCCCAACGAAAACTACGATTTTTGCGAAAATTGCAAAAAAAAAAAAAAAACGAAATTTGCAACTGAAAACTGGAAAATTCGACAAGTCAGTGAAAAGCAGTTGAAGAGGAGGTTGAGAGCGCCCAACGAAAGCTGCGATTTTTGTGAAAATTTGCAAAAAAAGAAAAATTCGTCGAGTCAGTGAAAGCAGTTAAGTAACATAATAGGAGACAAGGAATTGAATTTAGTACGCTGTCGGTTGTCTAACGAGGCCAGCACTTGGTAGCTTTGTACACTTAACAGACGCATATCCATCATCCCAGATGATATAAGGCGCCGTATTTTACATGTTGAGGATAAAACGTTCAAGAAATCCCATTTCTCGTCCAATATCCATTTTCTCAATCAGTGTGTCTGCGCTGAGGCCTCATACCCAACGACTTTGTTGTGGGTTTCCAAGAATCTGATCTGGAACAATTTAACTCCCGACGATACAAAAACCAGTTGTCCTCAATACTAAGGAAATATTCCCGACGCCTCATGGTTGCGACTCTTTCATCAATGACACGCCGATGTGATACACTGACTATGGAAATTGGTGCCCTTCGTAATGAATTGAAAGTACTTTGTGTTGTCGAGAACTACCGAAGCGTAAGTGCGACAATTCACCAACTCAATACTGAACTTTATGCCTTCTCGAAAGCTTGTAAACGTGATAAACTCGCAGTTTTATCAAATTCAACAACACTGATCACAGCTGACTCTGGAACTGACTCCCGTACATCCATGGCTAAGTCTGTTGTTACCATACCAGACGAACTCAACTGGATGAGGACAAGAGGTCTGATCTGTGCTAAGTAAAGGTCTAAATTTCAAAAATGATAAAATCTCGCACGCCGGCTGCTCGGAGGTGAATATTACTTGATAATCACCTCCGAGTTAACCAATCAGAACACGCGAAAAGCACTATTCACTTGTGTAGTATATACTAATATTCATTATTAGGAAACAGACCCTCATTGCTACTTGAACTACTCCTCCTCTCATCTCACACGCTTTAAGAACTCCGATCCCTTGCACCCAATTTCTCCGTCTCCCACGCATATGCAGTGAGGATGAGGACTTTCAAATCAAGAGAGAAGAGATGTCTGTTTTCTTTCGACGCCGTGGCTACGCACTACAGATGGTTCTACGAGCCCGAACGAAGGTTTCCGCTACCCCTCGTGAAGCCGTCCTCTCAGAACATAGGGATGAAGCCGAACCGCAATCTACAATCCCCTTCGTCTTGACGTAACATCCTACCAACATACGGATCAAGTCTACTCTGTCAAGAAATTTCGACCTTCTACGCACTGATCCTGATACTGCAGCCATCTTCCTCAAATTGGCTCAAAAGCTATCACTCAAAGGTTGGAAAATGTTTTACCTTACATTATTCACCATGATCAAAATGCCTTTGTCAAAGGGAGGACCATCTTCGATGCAGTGAGAACAATTAGTGGCATCATGGAATTCATAAGTGCGCGAGATTATCCAGGCATAATGACCGCTATAGACTTTAAAAAGGCCTTTGATTCTCTGAATTGGAACTTTGTTTTGAAATCATTAGAATCCTTTGGTTTCGGAGCATCATTCTTAGCATGGATTAGAACATTTTATAAGAACATAACCAGCTGCGTTGCTAATAACGGCTCTTTCACTCCTTCGAGGTGTTCGACAAGGCGATCTACTATCAACTTCACTTTTAATTTAATTTGATTTATAATTTAATTTTTTAATTATTCCATTTTCACTGCATTAGTTGAAACAATGGTATCACATATGTGGCTGAGCCACATTTTCACTTAATTACTTAGTTACAAGGTTAATTTGGGAACAGAAATCATCAACTAAGTAATTAAGTGGAAATGTGGCTCATCCAGGAATCGAACCTGGGTCTCCAGATTACCGGTCGGATGCCTTAACCACTAGGTCACTGAACCAACCACACTGGGAACACATATTTTTATTGTACAACACATACACAGTGTGGCCTTATTTTTATGGTAAGGTCCGAGGAGACAATTTCACACATTTTCTGCAATCAGGATCACGTCACTACGTGATCCTGATTGCAGAAAATGTGTGAAATTGTCTCCTCGGACCTTACCATAAAAATAAGGCCACACTGTGTATGTGTTGTACAATAAAAATATGTGTTCCCAGTGTGGTTGGTTCAGTGACCTAGTGGTTAAGGCATCCGACCGGTAATCTGGAGACCCAGGTTCGATTCCTGGCTGAGCCACATTTTCACTTAATTACTTAGTTGATGATTTCTGTTCCCAAATTAACCTTGTCTGTTTGTATTTCTCAGAAATCCCTAATGAATCGCCATCCAAACGGGAATAGGCTGGTGATCCTAAGTAATTAAGGCAATCAGTTGCTAATATATCCCCTCCCTACCTTACTGTACTATATATATATATATATTGCTAATATATCCCCTCCCTACCTTACTGTACTATATAAATATATATATATATATATATATATATATATATATATATATATAAAGAAGAAAACTTAGCTAAATTACATAAGAGAGAAAAAAAATATTATTGCAATGGGGAAGGACTAGAAGGGAACATACGAACCATTCGAGCTAGTCCACCCACTTTTCATCATAGTACTTGAATTACTGGCGATATTTATACGAAACAAGGGCCAAATTAAAGGTATCATGGTGGGCGGGAATGAAATTAAATTAGTTGCATTTGCGGATGACATGACATCTTTTGTCCGTGACAAATCATCCCATAGCGCCCATTTTGACACCCTAGAGTTGTTCGGTGCATACTGCGAATTAAAGATTAACCAAGACAAAACAGAAATCCTCCTACTCGGAAATATGAACATCAGCAGTTCAGAATTGGGCGAGAACGAAATAAGCAAGGTTATAAAAAATTTAGGGATCAATTTTACAAAAAACTACTCGCTCTGCTACAAGCTTAGTTTCGAATCAATTGCGAAAACTTTGAAAGGATTGTTAAAATGTTGGGATTGGAGAGGACTCACATTACTTGGGAAAATGCAAGTCATTAAATCGTTTGCTATTCCCAAGATTTTATATAAAGTTACCCTTATCTCAAGAAATAAAGAGTTTATAAGGAAAATTAACACCTTATTACATTCTTTAGTACGGAAAGGAAAGGACAAAGTGAAGCGCACAACTATCCAGATCGTCAAAGCCACCTGCAGACGACTGATCCGAGCGCGTATTAACGACTGTCACAGAAGACTGAACCGTTACAACGACAAACTACAGAAACGATTTGACCAACTAAAACAACTTGTACCAACTAACTTACTTGACGTTGTACGCAACATTGCCGACCAACGAGCTAAGAAAACAACTGAACAATGCCGCACTAAGACACAACTAAAACTAACTCGACTACAACGTACTAAAGACAAAAAAACGACACAAAACAGACGCCAACTTGGTCAGGAATATCTCCTCCCGTCCCTTAGACAAGACTGAAACTCAGGTACTCTCTTACGGACTTAAACACTCAGTGACGCCTAAACGTATACCGACCGAGGACATTGTATCTAGTGTTGAGGCGGCTCTGTCTCGTCAAAGAGAACTATCAGAACCGACCAAGGATAACATCAGAAGTAGAATAGCTTCGGTGCTATCGTTGAGAAGTATGGTGCTACACTACAGGAGATGAGATTAGCAATCCAGAGATGAGATTATATCCTTTATATTATCCTGACGCCCAAATTTGAGATCCTTGTTGCTTCTATTCATTACATTTTTATGCAAATGTACGCGCGCAATTTTCCTAAAGTTGTGCGCGCGCTTGCTTATTTAGTTTACGTGTGCTTAGTTCGTTGTTTGGTTTACGTGTGCATAGTTCGTTATTTAACGTACTCCTATTATTTTACGTTGTTTTCCTTGCTAATACGTGTTGTCAATAACTGTGCTCACAGTGTGGGTGGCTCCTCCTAAAATGTTCTGCAATTGGTATAGGATTTGATGGAGCCGAAACCAATTGTGGAATTGCACACATTTTAGGTATCCTACTGATGAACAGTTATTACACGCAGATATTTTTAGAAGCAACAATTGTTTGCGGTCTGTCACCTTTGAATTCTACTATACAATCAGCCTCTCTCACAGACAATAACCTGACTAGAGACGAACGACAAGCACTTAAACGACTGAAAAACGACAATGACATTGTTATACTTCCCGCTGACAAAGGACGTGTTACTGTTGTTATGGACAAGAAAGACTATCACGACAAAATGGACGCACTTGTCAACGAGAAACAGACTTACGAACTACTTAAACGAGACCCGACGCCAGCACTTCAACGAAAACTCAACGGCAAACTACTTTCACTTAAGAAAGCTGATGTTATTGACATTCGACGCTACAACAGACTGAGGTGCCACGTGCCACAACCACTGAAACTTTACGGACTGCCCAAACTACACAAACCTAACATACCTATGCGACCCATAGTCTCGTTCTGTGGTTCGCCGACTTACCAACTGTCTAAATACCTGACTACTATACTGAAACCACTGACTGACGAGTCACGACACAAACTACAGTCGACTGAAAACTTTATTGACGCCATTAAGACAGCACAAGTACCTGACGACTACAAACTAGTGTCTTTTGATGTGAAATCACTGTTCACCAGTATTCCACTCCAACTGGCTCTAGATTGTACTGAGACCGCCATCAAGAACTCCACATTACAACTGCCACTACCAACAGACGACTTAATAGACCTACTGAACCTTTGCCTTACGTCTACCTACTTTCAGTACAACAGCAAACACTACAAACAATTGCACGGGACAGCTATGGGCTCACCAGTTTCCGTTGTTGTAGCAGAGATCGTCATGCAAAACATCGAGGAACAAGCCCTTGCGACTTACGAACGAACGCTACCGCTATGGCTACGTTACGTCGATGACATTTTCACAGCTGTACACAAAGACGAAATCGACGATTTTCACGAACACCTCAACAGACAGAACGCCCAAATACAGTTTACCAAGGAGATCGAGGAAAATGGTAAGATATCTTTTCTAGACTGCCTTGTTAGCCGTGACAACAACAAACTACAGACGACAGTTTACAGAAAACCCACACACACTGACAGACTACTTGACGAATCATCTTACAACCCTACTTCACACAAAGCAACGACAATACGGACCTTAACGAGACGAGCGCAACTAGTTTGCGACTCGAGCGACAGTTTAGCAGACGAACGCAAATACTTAGACAACGTTTTCAGTAAGAACAACTACAACCGCGACTTTGTTAGACGCAACACTTACAGGACAGAACCAAATGCTACGAACGCTAACCCGACACCAGTCACTACAGCGACTATACCATACATCAAAGGAACTTCTGAGACCATTGCACGGATACTCCAACCTTACGATATCCGTGTCGCTCACAGACCCATCACAACTTTACGACAATTATTGACGAACGTTAAGGACAAAGACGAACCAAAGGACAGACAGGGAGCAGTTTACAAGATCGAATGCTGCGACTGTCAGGCCACTTATATCGGTGAGACTGGCAGAAATTTGAACGTAAGACTGACTGAACACAAACGAGCGACGAGAAATGGTGACATCAACAATAACATTGCTGAGCACCATTTACTGACAAACCACACAATCGACTGGGACTCTGCTAAATGCATTACCTACTGTACTAACTACCACCAACGGATCGCACTGGAAAGTTGGTTTACTAACTTAGAACAGACACCACTGAACCGTTGTCAACAGCTTCCCGCACCTTACAAACGACTTATTGACGATATCAACAACAGACAAACAATAGACACACCGAATAATTTGACTAACAATACACCTACGAACATTTGACTAACAAAAGACGGATCGAAACGCACCAACCACGGTTTACAGTCTTCACAGCCAATAACATCACGGCTTAACTGACAGACAACCAATAACATCACGACTTCGTTGACCAATCACATCAACGACCAGAGTACTTATACCATCTCCTGACGTTACCCCAATCACTTGACTCCGATGATGACTTCCGCTCAGGTTGTCGAAACGTCAGTCAATGTCACCACAAACAGTCCTTCTCAGGACTACACTAACCCGGACGATCGTGCTTCACTTAGTTATGATATGACTCCTGGGTTCAAACCATTTACCATTGATTAACTCTATTGATAAAGGAGGTTTAAAAATGCCCGACATTGAGTCGAAAACTTTGAAAAGATTGTTAAAATGCTGGGATTGGAGAGGACTCACATTACCTGGGAAAATGCAAGTCATTAAATCGTTTGCTATTTCCAAGATTTTATATAAAGTTACCCTTATCTCAAGAAATAAAGAGTTTATAAAGAAAATTAACACCTTATTACATTCTTTCGTATGGAAATGAAAGGACAAAGTGAAGCGCACAACATTGATTAACTCTATTGATAAAGGAGGTTTAAAAATGCCCGACATTGAGTCAATAGACCTTTTTCATAATGGCGGACGATTTTAATTATTCTTTTGTATATGTGTTAATTAGCCCTACTAACCTCACTCACATGCTGACGAGGCTAGTAGGGCTTATTATCATAAGAATAAAAGAATAATTTGTCGGGCGCCATTATGAAAAGGGTCTATAATCTCGGCTCAAAGAATAATTTGCATCAAGAGCTACCTATCTCAGGAGCCAGCTATATGGAGTTTCTTCTTAGATTTCTACCTTAAAAAAGTCGGGGGAAAATTCCTGTTTTATTGTAATTTCAGCTATCCTCGGCTTCTTATAGCACTCCCAGAGTTTTACAAAGGACGTTTAGTGGCATGGACCTCTCTCAGCGAGGATAACCCTCTCTTAATCTCTGAAATAGCAAACCAAGTTAATTGGAATAGCCGTTTTATTTGATTGAATCTAAACCAATTTACAATCGAAGACTGATTGACATCGGGATTGTTAAAATTGGCGACCTATGCCACTCCAGGGGAGAATTTTAAGTCTAACAAGGAGCCATTACTTTTAATACTTTCGCAAATAGAACATTTCTTACTTTTTAGTATTTTTAGTGCAATTCCACTAGAAAGGCGGAAAACTTTAAAAGCGAATAAACTCTCTGTCCCCTTAAATACGAGATACATAATTAAAGGAAAAATTACTAACTTGGAGAAGCTTCACTCAAAAGAAATATTCGATAGTTTTATTTCCAAAAATCCAACACGCCAACAGCACAAGAGAAATACAACGAAATTTTCAACACAAATACCTTTCAGTTAGATTGGGAAAAAAATATATTTACTACCTTGGGAAACTACCTTGGACACAAAGCTAAGGGAATTCCACACAAGCTCTTGATAAAACAACAACAACAACAACCTGTGGGAGTCCCAGGTGAAAAGTAATCTTAACTCAACACCTACGTCCGACCAAGATTGTGGTACTTTCCCTTGTGGCAGAACACGGTGCAGCACCTGTGCAAATACCAACACAGAGCCCAGTATTAACACTGAGGGGCGTATCTCCAGCGGATCGAAGTATACTTCCACAAACAAAAACGTCGCCTACCTTATCAAAAGCGGCCAGATAGGTTCAGGGAGCATATGAGATCGACAAGATTGATGACCGTTGGTCATCACAAACAGGCCACAACACAAGTGACATGCAAGTCTCCGTGATCCGCTCCGGCTTTGGAGACACGTTGGACAGGCACCGTTTTGAAGCTCAAATGATCTTTCGATATCAGACACTCCACCCAAGAGAGCTCAACATTGATTTTAATCAGTTACATTTGACTTCTTTGAAACTCTCAAAGCTAGCGCGCGCAAGCTATTTAATTTCTTGTAAAAGTCATGACTCGCGCAGATACTATTTTTCCGTTGCATTTGCCACTGAGGAAGAGGCAGCAGCCTCGAAACGTCTAGCATTTAAAACTAGTAATTTTTAGCACATTTTCAAATAAAATTCCAAAATGTTTATTTTTCCATTTGTTAAAGGCGGTATGTCGCGTAGTAATAACTTAAAGGGATAGTAACGCATGAATTTCCTCCTAGAGAAAGATTGCGATGAAGTCCACCTTGCACTTTTCCGATTTTATCGCTTGGACACGAAAAATCGCAAATTTTGCAGCTGTGTGCAAACCTGGTCATAAGTGGTTGCATGGAAGGACAGTGGTACCAGCTCTTGCTTTTAATTCCTCCCTTTAACATATGGTGTACACAAAAGGAAAGGTAATACGTAATGCCATCTCCAAGGTCCCAAAAAAAAGTCCCAAAGGATTTGACTAGGACACCTCTGTGGTTGAATACAGGAAGCGAAGTTTTAATCCATAGCAAACGCATAATATTGGGAACCCTGTTAAATTAATGTGGCAACAATAGGCCTGCCTAGATTTTTTTTTTTTTCGGTTTTTCCTGCCTAGGACATTGAAATCATGTAAAGAATGAAACTGTATGCGTATCTTAATCCTCGTTTGCAGGGTTTTCCTCAATTAATGACCGGATATTGTGTGACACTAAGGTATCGTTGGTACACAAATTAAAAGTGGATAAGCCGTTTGTGTAATCGTTTACTTAGAGTTGATTATATCAATACCTACGATTGACAGCTGTAATCGGAGAAAAGCGCTTATAGGTGAGATAACAATAGGAAAAGTGTGGGTTGAGTGATTGCAATGAATGTAAGAGATCAGAAGGAAAAAGGATATTAAAAAGACTGGATATGACTGAATTAATAGGAGTTCTTTACATGCTTGAAGTGAGAGAGGAGTGTACCCGCACAGTTCGGTACATTACTGTACTCTCCCATCGCATGTAATCAAAAAACTACCATGACTTCTATGTTAACAACTTGTCGCCCATTAGTACATTAGTGTACACGCACAGTTCAGTACATTTGTGGCGACCCTGCCCGGACCCCAAGCAAAGGAAGATCAATTTTGAGGACAACAAAGGAATTAAACACCAGGAATTCAACACAAGGGAGATTACATGGCCGACATGGAAGACACAAACGAAGACAAACAACGCCAGGGAAAGGACATGGACAAGGAAATCAACAAGCTAAAGTATAATCTGGAAGAAACGGATGAGTTAATTCGAATAGGTGATTATGTGGAGATGGAAATCGCCGACAAAAGAGTAGTAAAGATCATTGCAAAATTATCAAATCTTATTGCGCAAACGGAGGAATTGAAAATTGATCGTGGTATGTCATCTCGTTCTGTTAGACAGTGGAAAAAGGACGTCAGATCCAAGTACGCAGCATCAGTCGAAGACAGAGAGAAGCTGACAAGATTCCTGTGTAGCAGACGAGAAGAATTAATCGGGAACAACAGAAGGAAGAAGAGCGGCGATTGATAGAGCTACGCGAACGACAGTGTTTGCATGAAAAACTCGAGGCGGAATTCCATACGGCAAAAAGAAAATTAGAGATGGAAAAAATGCCCGCTCCACCAGTGCTAAACTACCAAAGTTGAAGATTACATCATTTAAAGGAACGCCGACAGACTGGGTGCGGTTCGAAATATGTTTATTACCCAAGTTCATAACAAGCCGATAAGCCAGGAAGAGACATTTGGTTATGTCCTCGAAATGGTGAGCCTAAAGGTGGATGAGATAATAAACCTTCCCATTGTGAGAAGATCTAATTACGCAAAGATACACAAATATTACAACAAGGTCAGCAAGAATTATGACGCGCTGCTAACCATGGCCGAAGCTAGTATGCTCCGGGGTTTTGTTATGTCCAGTCTCAGTCAACAAATTACCTCAAGTCAAACCCGATCTCGTACGCGCAGATGACGACTGGGAGGATTGGGACATGGAACCTTTCACCAACGCCTTGCAAAAGTGGTCGAAGAGGAACAAAGCCGATGACCAATCAGAGGACAACAATTCCAAACGCGAAAATGACTGGTTCATGACAGAGGAGGATAAGGGGAGTCAGCAAAGAGAAAGGGTTGCTCCTGTCTGTCTATACTGCCAGAAAGAAGATCACAAGGGTTAGGCTGATAGCTGTAAGACATACGGCACTTTGAAGCTTCGCAGGAAATATTTCACGCAAAATCAGTTGTACTACAACTGTAGGAGGGCCGAGTACACTGTGAAGAGATGTCGGAGCCGTGGATGTCTTAAGTGCTACTTAAGGCATCACAGCAGCTTGTGTGACAGGGAAACCAAGCCAGTACTCACTGTCTACACACCATTGGAAGAGCAGGCTCTTCCAGCAATTATTCCCGTGAAGATTTAAAACATCACTCTTTGGGCCTTCCTGGATACAGGCACAGGGCGGAGCTTCATTTCTAATGAGGCAGCGAGAAAGTTGAAACCTATCAAATAGTTAACAAAGAAACAATCATTGCCAATCTTCCGCATAGCCATTGATTCCTTGGATGGGAAATCAAGGGAAAGGATTGAAGTTACTGGAAGCAAGATGTCTGACTTCACCACTATAAGACGCCCAAATATGAATGATTTCAAGTTGAGGTACAAGATAGATAGATAGATAGATAGATAGATAGATAGATAGATAGATAGATAGATAGATAGATAGATAGATAGATAGATATAACTTTATTCAACGAGGGTAAAGACATTGATTACTGGTCACCCAGTAGTTTTCATAATGGCCCTCCTACAATTAAAGTAATAAAACGTATCGATTAATTAACTACCTATATAATCTACCAACTAAATTTACATAATGAACTACTAGGAATACAATATTGATTAATTGACTACTAATGAAACTAAATGGTTTTACAACTCTTAAAATGATCAAGAAAGGAATTCCTACTACGGTAAAGTTTAAATAAGTAATTCTTAAAATTAGTATGGGAGAGTGTCTCAAGTTCGGGATTAAGAGCGTTCCACAAACGGCAAGCGCTTGAGTGAAACGTTCTAAGGCCAGAGTTCCTTTTACAAGCTGGTGTTGTTATATTGTTATTGAAAACGGATCTCGTGTTATAATTATGGGTGTTACTTATATGTTCAATATATTTATTAAAATAAGCCGGGCAATGTCCAACCAATGTACAACCACACCCGAACTAAGCATGTGAAACCAGGACACGAATATCCAATCGACATCATTCCAGACGACAGCGCCTTCTGCAAAATTAAGAGGGAACAAGTTCACAAAGGAAAGCCAGGAGAGTCAATCGTAGAGGGCACCACCTTCGGCTGGATCATCCACGGGGGTGATTAGAGCCTACCTGACAGGTGTATAAGAGTTGAACGACTACGAACGACTGTACACCTAGGAGGTACTAGGAGTAGAAGACCGTGGCGAAAACGATCCGGTTGAAGTCTTAGAATATTTCAGAAAGAATATAATCAGACAAAAGGATGGGCGTTATGAAGTGGGAGTACCATGGATACTGTAAGTACGCTGGCCACCTCCAGCGAGCAAGCGAGCAGGAGACCGCTACATAATCTGAACAGAAAGCTGATTCAGGACGCAAAACGTAAGGAAGAAGACGAGAAAAACGTTTAGGGGTCAGCTAGAAGATGACATTATTGAAAAAGCTCAAGAGAAACCAAGCGGAGATCGCGTATTTTATATGCCCCATAGGCCTGTCGTGATTAAACCTGCCGCTACAACCAAAGTGAGGGCAGTGTTCGACGCCAGTGCTAAGCCTCGTCAACTCGCAAGCAGCATAAATGAGTGCATGCATACTAGGCAACCGTTACAGCCGCTCCTATAGGACATCCGTTTTAGATCGACAATGTCATTCAACCTGTTACTGGGGGACATCGAGAAGGCCTTCCTTCAGATCAGCATCAAAGAGGAAAATGGGAACGCCTTCCGATTCCTATTCAACATCAGTGACAAAGAGAAACATTTTCGTTTCACAAGAGTGCCGTTCGGAGCGGAAGATGACACGTTTCTGTTAGGAGCCACTCTTAAGCATCACTTTCATCAGCAGCCACTAGAACCAGAAGACACTGTCCAAGCGTTGATTTAAAACACCTAGGTAGAAAACTTCATGAAAACCACCAGTGAGGTCCAAGAACTCACGGATTTTAGACGGGAAGCGACTGAGATCCTCGAGGGTGCAAAATTCCCAGTTCACAAGTGGAAATCTAACGTCGACGAGTTAGATAGCGAAGCCAACCCAAGCAAGTTGCACGGACTTACATGATACAAAAGAGAAGATATGCTGGAAGTCCAAGCTCAGATGGAAGAGTCACAACTTAATTGAACAGTGAAAAAATCGATCAGTCGTTTTGGCAGTGTCCGCTTGGTATAATAAAATGTTAGAGGGAAAACGCATTTACCGAGAGGCATGTGATGAAAAGGTTGGTTGGAACACAGAGGTGAGCAGCACCATTACGCGAGAATGGCTCAAGTGGAGTAGACAACTCAGGGATGTCAAGATGCCCAGAAGCATAGCCTAAGATATCGGCAAGTTAAAGGGTGTAAACGTCCACATTTTGGCAGATGCTAGCAATGAGGCGTGTTCAGCAGCGACAATTGCAGTAGTGGAACATTCAGGTGTCGTAAAAGGCCTGCTGACTTCGAAGTCTAGAATTTCGAAACGCAACACGTCGATCGCAAGGTTAGGGCTAGTGAGTGGGCAAATGGCTGCAAACATGGTGAAGAACTTACTGACGGCACTGAGACGATGGCCCATCACATCAGTGAACGTGTGAAGGGGCAGTATGGTTACCAATCGAAGGGGCGCCAATGTATGGGCGCCAACCGAGTGAGAGGAATTGCTGAAATTACCCAAGAGACGGGAATCAAGTGGAAATATTGTCCAACGGACAAGAATCTTGCAGACTTAGGAAGCCATGGCGCCTCACTGGAGAAGACGAAGAAAGGAGGATGGTTTGAAGGATCAGAGTGGCTGATGAACGGGGAAGAGTGGCCGGATTAACTGGAACACAAGAAAACGAGAAGTGTCTACGAAGAACACAAGCCAGAAGAGGAGGTTTTTTACACTGTGAAGAGATAACCTGATGAGTGGGACGCGCTTCTTGACCGAAACAACCTCTGGCGTACCTTCCGCGTGGCGGCATGGGTTCAAAGGTTCATTCACAATAAAAATAGAATAAAGGGCCCATTAACGACAGCGAAGATCACTGGCGCAAGAAACGGACGTATGAAAAAAGTCCTAGCAGATGTAGAACCAGACTTAGAGAGCCCTGGCTGGAAGCTAGTGACAGGGGAAGACACTGGTACTCGTAAGTGTGAAGGGAGGATTACTGGTTATCGCCCGATTTACATTGAGGGTGGGGAGTTTGCAGACATGCTGTTTCGCCAGATCTATGAAGATATAATACACCTCGCAGTCATGAGTACCATGGCAATAATGAGAGAAGAATGGTGGATACCCAAGCTGAGGTCAAAGGTGAAGAAGATTATCAGCAGCTGTAACTTGTGCAAGATTTTCAGCGCTCGACCTTACAGACCAGCAAGAGCGCTACCAACGTTCCGCACGGTAGGTGCGGTATATAAATCCATTACCATTAGGTGCTAGACCTTTCGAGACCACAGGTTCGACTTCGCGGGGTTCCTCGCTTACAAGATTTCCAAGAAAAAAGATGGAAAATGCTTGGTATTAATATTCATGAACTTGCGTGACATCAAGAGCTTTGCACTTAGAGGTAACCAGGTCGCAAACAGCTGAAGAGTCAGTTCCAACTGAAACTCAACACGACCACCTTCAAAACGACAACGACATGGATCCGAAAAATATGTAAGAGTGACCTACTGCAGAATCACTTAGCAAAACAGCAAATAATCTGGCAGTTCAACTTGTCGAAGTCGCCATGGTGGGGAGGACTATAGGAGCGACGGATAAAGGAAGTAAAGGGAACGCTGCACAAAAGAATGCGGAGAACGAGCCTGGGGCTCGAGCAGGTCGAAACTGTAGTGATGGAAATCGAAATGCACTTGAACAACCACACGCTGACATATGTGGAAAGCGAAACAGGAGAGGAACAAGTGTTGACGCCAAATACAATCATGTGCGGACAAGACGCTTACGCTGCAGAAGGCTGCAGAACTAGATGGAGATGTCACAAAGCTGTACGCATGACAGAATAAGAAGAGACGGCAGAGGTGAAAAAAAAATGTTTGTTCACAGTCTCGTGGAAAGTCACTGAGTCACAAGAGGAGAGAGTAACTACCCAGAAACCGGAGAGGTTGTGCTGATCGTTGGTGAAGAAAGGATGGGCGTGTTCTGAGGCACATCAGAGGCAGAGACAGTGTGGTGAGAGGAGTGGTCATGAAACACAAGGGATACACCATTTTGAAGACGTAGTCTCTTGTGTGTTTGCTGGAGATCAAGGGAGAAGAGGTGCCAGGAGCCAGCCCACAGAAAAAGTGCAGAAATTAAGACCATGGCGAATCTCCGGAGCATATTAGCATCAAACGTTTACAAAGTAATGTATGGGCTTATGAATACAAACTGTTCATACCTGCAGCATTTGCCGAGATCACTTCCATTAGAAGAACAGTGAATCTACTCCGAAAAGCTAACGCCGTAATCACAACGATAAATCGTTCCACTTTTAATGTGATTTTGGCTAATTTCTGGACCACACAATCCTCGCAGAAATATTTCGGCTTTCCCGAATTTGCCGATATGTTTTATCAAAGTAGGCCGATTCCCCTATAAACAACATAATTCTCGAGGAGATTCAAGAAAATTAATCCGTTCCATTTCGATGATAAAAAAGAAGTAAAGCTTCGATATGCAATACATATAAACCGGACGTTTGAGCGCTGAGTTCAACAAGCGATATCTCTGCCAAATGTGCCTTAAATGTCCCTCAAAAGGCATTGTTCGATAGCTTTCTTCGTGGATTTTGAACGCCATCACTCGTTTTGACAGTAACTTAAGCCAGCGGCATTCATTTTACCATAAACGTATGTGTATTTCACCCCTCGATCTGTCCTAAAAATATAAGCCCGGAAGTCACTGTGAAAACCAGCGGTTAACACCATTACGCTACAGCATTAATGTAAGTCGCACGAACTTCGATGTCCGAGATTTCTGGCTATGCGGAGCAGGAGGCGTGCAGCCGCGGAGGCACGTACTCGATTAGACACAATACTTAAAGAAGATGACTAAGTTCTTAGCTTTTCAGAAAAGAAGGGAACCATTGTCACTGTCAATATTTAGGGGAGCGTGACCGGAAAATTGTGTGACGCTTAGGTTTCGTTTGTACACAAATTAAAAGCTAACAAATCGTTTGTGTAAATATCGCTTACTCAGAGTTGATTGATGTAATCGGAGAAAAAAGTTTGTAGGCCAGATAACAATAGGAAAAGTGTGGATTGAGTGATTGCAATGAATGTAAGTGATCAGAAGGAAAAAAGATATTAAAAAGACTGGGTATGAGGGAATTTATGGTGTACTTAACGTGCTTGAACTGAGAGAGTTCGGTACATTACTGTACTCTCCCAGTTAAAAAAATTGCATGTAATCAAAACACTACCATGACGTCTATGTAAACAACTTGTCGCCCAGTAGTATCAAAACAGAGAGAAATATGACGTCTTAAAACGTAAGTTTAAGCATCAATTTCACTTACAAACTCAGACTCCCAAGGCACGAACTGCAGTAGAAATGCCCACATCCAGTTTGCATTGCATCTCTCAAAAGCAAACTGCAGGAGTTGCACATATGCTTTCTGCCAACACCTTTCTGGTCCACACTTGCTAATCTGTATCCAGGCATTACGCGGGTCAGAAGAAGGGTTAGTGTTTCGGGATTTTAGAAAACGCCAATATGGTGACTTTCCTTTGAATGCTCTCCTTCTTAAAAGTACTGCAAGAAACAAACGAAATGATCTACATGTGAGCAGAGAAGTAGACGAAATTTTTCTACTTTGTTCGTAGAGTTTTCTTCCTGCATAACGACATAACACATCTACAACGAGAAATAACGCGGTATAACAATGATTTAATATATGCATGAGTTT
Organism: Pachyseris speciosa; assembly: GCA_016490735.1. Classification (NCBI taxonomy): domain Eukaryota; kingdom Metazoa; phylum Cnidaria; class Anthozoa; order Scleractinia; family Pachyseridae; genus Pachyseris; species Pachyseris speciosa. The sequence continues at coordinate 835,228 of JAEMWC010000278.1, forward strand.
TAATACATACTAATTCCTGCTGTAACGATTTCTGATCAGTATACCGTCTTTCATCATCACAGGACTCACTGAGAAATTATTTATTGCATCCATTAACAAAGCAACCGGTGCTGTTTTACCAGGTCGCTTTCCAGAAAATGCACACTTCATACCCGTTTTAGAGGCGTGCCAGTAGAGCTAGAAGGGTAAAGCTCAAGTACTTCCAGCGGTTATATTAATTCACATGAAAGGAAGGTTCGGAAAAACTTATAATTTTGCGAATTAATTGCAGGTAATAGGACACGACACCGTTAAAATTCCTTAGCCTTGACCTCCCCTCCCTTATAATTGCACATGAAAAAGATCAAGAATACAAATTAGAAAAACGCTGTCGATCCGTGGACAAATGTAGTTTTCCTTATTTCTCTTCATTGCTTTCGCGCCATCAACTGCCTATGACGTGCTACAGTCTGTTTGCAGACAGGATGTTTGACATTAGCTAAATGCTTTCACAATTCCGTCAGTGAAAATTGAAGATTTTCTTTAACGAAATAATTTACTGGCACAGTACTAACAGTCATCAGGTTGTTCACACATTAAAGTCGTTGAATCTTACTTCATGGGTTACAAAGAAGGTTGCCTTGTTTTGAGTTGACGCTCTCAATAAAATATTCAAGGCCGACATAAAAGTGACTTGTTAAAACAATTTTGTAAGACAAACTAGTGCATAGACAACACTTACAAACATTGATTTCAATCTCTGAGAATTCTGAAAACTGAACAAGTGATATAAGAATCACTTATAAGGTGGAGCAAGCAATGTATCAGATCATGTCAAATATGAAATTACTCTAAAACTAAACAAAGTAGACAAAGTAGACTTAAACAATATGAAAACTTCATTCCAAAATCGATCAAAACAAACATCGATCGATTGTCCTTAAATTACTGAGTAACCCGTTAAATAAGTAGATAACCGAACAAATGCATTTCGTGCATTTGTATGTATGCAACACTGAATTGACTGGCTATAAAAGACGTAGAGTCCTTAAAGGAAGCTTGTTTGCAGATGGCTCGATCTGTGCTTTATGCATTCGAGGTACTGCGACATCTACTAATTGAAAGTGTTAAATAAATACCGCTCTTTTGCGTTAATTTAGCCTATTTTTTCTTTCGATAACTGAACTAGACCTGTTCGACTGGTTATTTTTCATATCCTCCTAAGTCAGTGATGAGCGCCTCCAAGCTAAAGCCAACAAACTCCTCGGATTAATAGCCTGCAATACGTCGACTTGTCGAAGACGGATCAATGTGGAATCGTCAATCGCTCCGGAATTGGTCATTTCAATCAGTGTTCACGGACTGAAAAAATACCGAGCTCTCCCGACGTTTTGTCTCCCCAGTTCAGTCATGTTGATGAGTATCTCATCAACCTTTATATCCCGTGGTGTGTCTCTGATTTACTTCGACTGCATTTACCGCACTCTTTAATTCTCACTTGGAGTGTAGTGTTCTCAGGCTAGCTTCACCAACGAAAGTCCCCATTCAGTTCTCGTGCCTCACAAGTGGGCATGTTCATAACTGGTGAAGACAACTTGGGTAGCATCATTTCTGGTAAAAAAGTTACTCAGGTCATACGTATCTAATTTTTACCCATCGTCTTGTTAGGATGCTCCCGTACATACTTGGTGGATCCATATTTTCCAACCATCTAAGCTTGGTGCACCACACAACCCAAGAAGGCGGTGCGTGATATGGAAGTATTTAGTACAATTTACATGCAAACTATTTGCAACATGTTAAACGTATTTGCATATTAAGGGAGGATGAATTCCCAAGGGATATACACACAACATTGTGAAGAAAGGTCAATAAATATGGCGACCATTTTACATTGCGTTTCTTTTTCTAAAACATATTCTTGCGCCAGAACCAACATAAAACGTAGGTAACCAACAAAATCAAGGTAATAGGATATTTAGTACCTATATGCTACTTGATAAGTGGTAGGGTCTTATCAGGCCTTGCCGAAAACGTGAAATCGGCAAATGGATGAATCGTGCAATGTTGTATGTACAGATCCGCGAGGGGGCCAAATCCACTGTGACAAGGCCCTTTCGTCGAATATCTGTGGCAAGGGTTGTAGCAATGAGCTGCGACGATTAGGACGCAGCCCTAGGCCTTTAGACATTGCAACAACTTAAGCTTTGTTTCAGTATGATGGCAAGCGATGGCAGAATATGGTAGATTGCAGATCACAAAAGGCCGCATAGAGCGCTGTTTCAGTATACCTTTGCAAAGCAAAGTCTTAGTATACATTTCGGCCAGAAGACATCGTCAAAACTACGGTCTGTGGATGATGTGTGGGTTCAGTCAATGGAAACTGTAAAATAACCTTTGAAGAGAGTCGCCCCCGGATACAGATAGTACCAGATAGTACCGTTTTCATTTCCAGAAGATTAAACATGGCTCTATTGATCGTGTATGCTTCCATATGATCACAGAATTGTTTGCGATCGTCTCCGCCAACATGAAAACCATGCAGGCCTTAGGGTTAAGGTATCGGAAAACGAGGCAGACCAATAAAAAAAACTTGCTTGAACGTAACAATACAGTTTAGATTTTGGAACGTTCTTAACCAAATGAAGCGAAAACTATGCCTTATGTAAGCTTTCATTTAACGTTGAATTGCGAATCCTCTAACCTTATAGCGACTAGCAAATGAGAAATATTCTTTTAAGCAGCTTTACATTGAAGAAGTGATTTAACAAGGGTGTGTTAGCGAGTAGACTTACCAGAATTGTCAAAGCAGAAGGAATTTTGGGCTTACGACGAAGGTCTCACAAACAAGTACAAACCGAAAGCATCATGGGATAGGGAAACGTCCCTAACCACGGGAGTGGAACGAAATGTACGTCCGTCAGCTTACCAGAATCACCAGAATGTACTGAAATGATACCGCGACAAAACAGGATAAACAGGAATGAAACTGGAATGCAACCAGAATAACACCAAATGATACCGACATCAGCAAGGAAATACCCTGCGAGCAGAGGCCCTTCGATCTTCCTAGAAAAGTCGGGAAGAGGAAGGAACCTCTGCCAGCCGCCTCGACTTTCTTTGATGTGCCGTTCATCCACCGAAGTGGATGAGTCAGTCCGGTTAGAAACCAGTCAGACCGGTTTTGGCCCCAAACGCATGCGCTTTGCTAGAAATTACTGACTAAATAGGTGCCCGCGGTTCATTGTTTACACTCGTCTACTGACAAAATGATATTCGTTTCTCTGTCGAAATCCGTAAAATCTCAACTCGTCATCTTTACAGGCAGACGACAACAGCGATGAACGACCAGAGCGGATTTTCTTGTAAGCTTTGGGCGATGGGCTTGGTTTTGTGAGTCGCTTTACACTGATCGTCTTGCGACAGGACAAGGAGTCACTGAAGAGTATTTTGAACGGAGCTCGCTTCAGTAATTTGTTGAATGATCACACTATTCCTTTTATCCAACGATTCCGTTTGCCGGCCACATGGTCTACAGACACCACATGACTGAACAGTTAAGTCAAAATTTTCCTCTAAGATGCTCTGTAACTTATCTCGAAGGCCAGTGTGATGTTTCACTTCAAATGTACATCGTTCCGTGCCGACATACCGCACAACAAAAACACCGAATCTTTTCCTGCAGTTCATGTTTTTTCGTCACCTTTTTCCCTGGGGTTTTAGAAGAACCTAAAATACGAGACGATTCCCTAAAAGAATCGCCTGGATTAAAACTGGAAATACTTCGCTTTTTTGCAACGAATCCTTGAGACTTTTGCCGTGCAAGAACCTCGCGAGAAAATATTAATAGTTAATTGCTAATGAAAGCGTCGGTTATATTTGAATTTGACGCATGCTCAACAGGGAAAGTCGAGGCGGCTGGCAGAGGTTCCTTCCTCTTCCCGACTTTTCTAGGAAGATCGAAGGGCCTCTGCTCGCAGGGTAGCAAGGAAATTGCTTGTTACGATTGCAACAGGAGTGGCGGTGGGTATATAGAATTTCCAACAGTAATCATTCTTAAAAGAAGCGTTGTAGCATCAACCTTCATTCCGAGATTTTGCAAACCTGCGACAGACACACCATGTTGTTGGGCTTAATAACTATGCTCTTGCGATTAGAAATTGCGAATTTGCCACATGTGACCCATTTCAAATACTTCATGCAGCCATTTTGTGACCGCATCACTTTTCTTTCACACGTAAACGTTTTGTACGGTCAAGGTTTATATCTGACAGGGGTAAAAATATTTCTCAAGCAAACTGTATCTCTTACCTCAGCATCACTGTATCATATCTATACACTAGGCCGTTTGTAAAGCTTGCCAGATTTATTATTATTATTATTAATTTTTTTTAGCGGGGAATTGATCAGCTATTTGGACAGGCTGAATTAAGGAGGCCCGTCGTGGGTATCCGTTTGTTGTGCCTTTTCAAGTCACCCCAAGTGAGTGACTTCAATTGCTTTACGTTTTACTTTTGTCACAGCAAACAATTGTTTCTGTATTCACTAAAACCCAACTTACCTCAGAATTACATCTATGCACAATTTACAGTATCTGTGGCCCCATGCCATGATTTGCAGCTTGTCACAGCACCTCCAACGATTGCAAAGGTTAAGCCATCGAAGCCTGAACTTGGTATTGCTTTGTATGAGCTTTGGGGATACGCTGGCTCGCTGATTATGATAACTAAGGTTCCGATATAAGAAGACTCATCCGCTAAGACCGTCTAAATGCGGCATCTTATCCGCCATTTGTTCTTTGTTTGATCCCCAGAGTTTGTAGCACCGGTCTTTCCTTATAATCATACACTTCTCTGGACAAATTACATCCGGCAGGACTTCGTTATTATTACTCATGTTTCCCACATGTTTAAAACTATGGTGCAAGCAAGCGGCCTTGTTTGACTCGATCGCGAGCGGCGAAGCTTCGGGTTGCGATCCGACGAACGAAGCGACCGAGTCAAACAAGCTGATCCGCTTGCTCGCAGCGCAACGTAAAACAAATGCCAATCGCGTTGAATTGCATTTCTGCGAGGAATGCTGAGATTGTATCAGGTTTCACCAGAAAGCCAGAATCCCCACTCTGATAACACTTTGTGATTGGAACTTGGTGGACTTTGTTGTCACCGCCGACTTCAATGCTCTCGTTTGGAGCTCACTGAAGCGTGCCTCACAAGAATTAAGCAATGAAAATGTAAAGCTTGTGGGATGTGGCTGGAGTGACAAGGATACTTCACAAATTAATGTGATCAAGTAAGCTGAAGCCACTCAAAAGGCACTAAGGCCACATGGTAGCGGGCATTACCCCTTAAATCTACCAAAGTAAAGATTGAGCCCAAGCATTAGCAGCCATGGACAGCTGTTTCGGCCTTGTTAGGCCTCATCAGCATGGAATAGCTAATGCTCAGGCTCAAGTACCCACATATCAATAAAACAAGCAATGAAAATGTAAAGCTTGTGGGATGTGGCTGGAGTGACAAGGATACTTCACAAATTAATGTGATCAAGTAAGCTGAAGCCACTCAAAAGGCACTAAGGCCACATGGTAGCGGGCATTACCCCTTAAATCTACCAAAGTAAAGATTGAGCCCAAGCATTAGCAGCCATGGACAGCTGTTTCGGCCTTGTTAGGCCTCATCAGCATGGAATAGCTAATGCTCAGGCTCAAGTACCCACATATCAATAAAACAAGCAATGAAAATGTAAAGCTTGTGGGATGTGGCTGGAGTGACAAGGATACTTCACAAATTAATGTGATCAAGTAAGCTGAAGCCACTCAAAAGGCACTAAGGCCACATGGTAGCGGGCATTACCCCTTAAATCTACCAAAGTAAAGATTGAGCCCAAGCATTAGCAGCCATGGACAGCTGTTTCGGCCTTGTTAGGCCTCATCAGCATGGAATAGCTAATGCTCAGGCTCAAGTACCCACATATCAATAAAACAAGCAATGAAAATGTAAAGCTTGTGGGATGTGGCTGGAGTGACAAGGATACTTCACAAATTAATGTGATCAAGTAAGCTGAAGCCACTCAAAAGGCACTAAGGCCACATGGTAGCGGGCATTACCCCTTAAATCTACCAAAGTAAAGATTGAGCCCAAGCATTAGCAGCCATGGACAGCTGTTTCGGCCTTGTTAGGCCTCATCAGCATGGAATAGCCAATGCTCAGGCTCAAGTACCCACATATCAATAAAACAAGCAATGAAAATGTAAAGCTTGTGGGATGTGGCTGGAGTGACAAGGATACTTCACAAATTAATGTGATCAAGTAAGCTGAAGCCACTCAAAAGGCACTAAGGCCACATGGTAGCGGGCATTACCCCTTAAATCTACCAAAGTAAAGATTGAGCCCAAGCATTAGCAGCCATGGACAGCTGTTTCGGCCTTGTTAGGCCTCATCAGCATGGAATAGCTAATGCTCAGGCTCAAGTACCCACATATCAATAAAACAAGCAATGAAAATGTAAAGCTTGTGGGATGTGGCTGGAGTGACAAGGATACTTCACAAATTAATGTGATCAAGTAAGCTGAAGCCACTCAAAAGGCACTAAGGCCACATGGTAGCGGGCATTACCCCTTAAATCTACCAAAGTAAAGATTGAGCCCAAGCATTAGCAGCCATGGACAGCTGTTTCGGCCTTGTTAGGCCTCATCAGCATGGAATAGCTAATGCTCAGGCTCAAGTACCCACATATCAATAAAACAAGCAATGAAAATGTAAAGCTTTTGGGATGTGGCTGGAGTGACAAGGATACTTCACAAATTAATGTGATCAAGTAAGCTGAAGCCACTCAAAAGGCACTAAGGCCACATGGTAGCGGGCATTACCCCTTAAATCTACCAAAGTAAAGATTGAGCCCAAGCATTAGTAGCCATGGACAGCTGTTTCGGCCTTGTTAGGCCTCATCAGCATGGAATAGCTAATGCTCAGGCTCAAGTACCCACATATCAATAAAACAAGCAATGAAAATGTAAAGCTTGTGGGATGTGGCTGGAGTGACAAGGATACTTCACAAATTAATGTGATCAAGTAAGCTGAAGCCACTCAAAAGGCACTAAGGCCACATGGTAGCGGGCATTACCCCTTAAATCTACCAAAGTAAAGATTGAGCCCAAGCATTAGCAGCCATGGACAGCTGTTTCGGCCTTGTTAGGCCTCATCAGCATGGAATAGCTAATGCTCAGGCTCAAGTACCCACATATCAATAAAACAAGCAATGAAAATGTAAAGCTTGTGGGATGTGGCTGGAGTGACAAGGATACTTCACAAATTAATGTGATCAAGTAAGCTGAAGCCACTCAAAAGGCACTAAGGCCACTAAGGGTACTTGAGCCTGAGCATTAGCTATTCCATGCTGATGAGGCCTAACAAGGCCGAAACAGCTGTCCATGGCTGCTAATGCTTGGGCTCAATCTTTACTTTGGTAGATTTAAGGGGTAATGCCCGCTACCATGTGCCTGAGCATTAGCTATTCCATGCTGATGAGGCCTAACAAGGCCGAAACAGCTGTCCATGGCTGCTAATGCTTGGGCTCAATCTTTACTTTGGTAGATTTAAGGGGTAATGCCCGCTATCATGTGGCCTTAGTGCCTTTTGAGTGGCTTCAGCTTACTTGATCACATTAATTTGTGAAGTATCCTTGTCACTCCAGCCACATCCCACAAGCTTTACATTTTCATTGCTTGTTTTATTGATATGTGGGTACTTGAGCCTGAGCATTAGCTATTCCATGCTGATGAGGCCTAACAAGGCCGAAACAGCTGTCCATGGCTGCTAATGCTTGGGCTCAATCTTTACTTTGGTAGATTTAAGGGGTAATGCCCGCTACCATGTGGCCTTAGTGCCGTTTGAGTGGCTTTAGCTTACTTGATCACATTAATTTGTGAAGTATCCTTGTCACTCCAGCCACATCCCACAAGCTTTACATTTTCATTGCTTGTTTTATTGATATGTGGGTACTTGAGCCTGAGCATTAGCTATTCCATGCTGATGAGGCCTAACAAGGCCGAAACAGCTGTCCATGGCTGCTAATGCTTGGGCTCAATCTTTACTTTGGTAGATTTAAGGGGTAATGCCCGCTACCATGTGGCCTTAGTGCCTTTTGAGTGGCTTCAGCTTACTTGATCACATTAATTTGTGAAGTATCCTTGTCACTCCAGCCACATCCCACAAACTTTACATTTTCATTGCTTGTTTTATTGATATGTGGGTACTTGAGCCTGAGCATTAGCTATTCCATGCTGATGAGGCCTAACAAGGCCGAAACAGCTGTCCATGGCTGCTAATGCTTGGGCTCAATCTTTACTTTGGTAGATTTAAGGGGTAATGCCCGCTACCATGTGGCCTTAGTTCCTTTTGAGTGGCTTCAGCTTACTTGATCACATTAATTCACAAGAATTAAGTTTGCTGCTCTTTACCCCACTGTTTGACCATTTTGCCAGCTTTCTTTATCTTCTCTATATCTGGATGTGATTGCTGGGATGCTCAGCCGAACAAAAGAATTCATTTGTAACTACCACAGTCGAAACAGAAGACAACGAACGACAGCGGGTTCATTTTTTCTTTTTTTATGTCATAAACTATTCGCGGTATGGTTAGCGAATTTGCATACTAGATCATCTGAATTCCCAAGGGACATAGCATTTGAGGTGCGCAAAGCACTTTGAGAAAACGATACAAATAAGGCGGCCATCTTTACTTCTGGTCGAAGGCGCTGTCTTCGGGCAGCACCGACAAATAGAATCATGGTGACCGAATATTTAGGACCTATATGCTATTTGCCAAGTGCTGATATCGGCAATATTAAATCGTGCGGTGATTTATGGATCATTTTAATTGGAATATTTCGCCGAGAGGTGCGACACCGGTCAATGTTCGTCTTTTGAAAATTGCAGCAAAATCAGCGTTAGGATATTAATTTTATAGAACAGATCCCACCCAAAACTTGCTAATGGGACGTTCTTAAACAAATGCTGAGTAACGCGCCTTATGCGAGCTTGAAACCTTTGATAAGCACCCAGGTTTATGGTTCGAGTACCCTTACAGCGACTACCGAGTGGCCAGTATTGCTGTAAACAACTATAAACAACTATGCATTGAAGAAATGAATTAACAACGGTGTGTTTTTGTGTAGACTTACCAGAATGAACTGTCAAAGCACCAGCAATTTCAGGTTTATGACCGGTCTCTTCACCAATATCACGGCTACAGTTAGTTCACACACACTGACACTGAGAATGCATCTCGATTTACCAGAATGGCACACGAGTAAAACTGGATAAACTGGTATGAAACCGGTATGCACCAGAATGCTATCAAATGATATCGAAGTGAGAATCACATCATGTGACTCCTTTTGAATAATTTATGTGACAATATTTTATTACTTTACTCGTCTTTTGTGATCACCCGTCGCGTAGATGTGATCCTTAAAATATGGCGGAATTGTAAGATTTTAAGGACTTTTGGGTGGATCTGTGCCTGAAGCGACTGAATCGTAACGATTTTAATGGGTACCACCAGAATAGAGTTGACGAGAAACATCATCTTCAAGATCTTACCTTTGAAAAACACTCCATGGCGCCATTTTAGTATGGAGAAGCACGTTTGAGGACTTTTATTACAGGATTAAGGCCAAAGTTAGCGGAGAATGCGAAGGGTACCGGTGGAAAAATGCTGATGTCTATCTTATACCTTCAAAGCCATCACAGTCTTTCAAACTAAGGAATATTATAAAAGCTGGATTTTTGTTTTCCTTTGCATTCAGCCTGAGCCCGCCAGGGGAGGTTCGCGCAAAGAAAACTTTCAGAAAACGTGTTGTAAAGTCGTAAACAATTCGTTTTCACGGATGGAGCCGCCATCTTTTGTTTATCAACGTCATTATCTCATGTAATACTCCGTGTATTGTCCTTTGATTCATGTATGGTTTTCAAATGACGTCATAAAAACTAAAATTCAAAAGTAAACAGACTTTTGCATTTTTTATCTTCATCACGTAGAAGACATTTTACAAATGTATCTGCTTGCATGTTTTCAGCTCGGTAGCTTGCTTTATTTTGAAAATAGAGCAGTTTGAATTTTAGCGTTTTTTCACCGTGCATGACATAAAGATGACTGCTCACAAGCATGTCACTCACATGAAAACATCGATTCACCGTGTGTTTTTGAGGTTTGAAAAGCCAACATGGTGAGAGAAGCGTTTGAAAGCTCAACAGAGAGAACAAAGTCTTTGAGATAGCTAAAGTAAGAAACATGTGTTTTAACTCGTTTCCGGCCGCCACCTTGGCGTCCCTCAGAGGGACGCCGAGATATCGTTTCCATACAAAACACCATAATTTTGAGTGGTACATTCTGCCCAATTACTCGAGGACGGGATGTCGCGCGGCCCTGAAACTTTGGAATGTTGTTTATCTATCACTCTTCTATAATATCATAATTTCTTGACTTAATGGTTGATGATTTTATGTTTTTACTTGCGTGACTGAAAACGCTCTATAGTAATGTCACGGTGATAAACGGCAAAAAACTAACCCCGACCCTGATGGGAAAATTTTTGTTGACCGCTCCAGATAGGGAATTCTACGTGACCGGGGCGGCCTCATTAGCGACGGTGTACAATACGGTTGAATGTTTTAGTACGGTCAAGCCAGGGTTTATATATGGGCACAAAGTTGATATATTAACGGGGATAAACATCTTCAACATAAAAATTAAGAATATTTACCTACGTACATAATATCAAGACATTTTTACAATGTTGAGGAAAATACTTTTTTAGCAAAACTTAAAAGGTGTGTCTTCGTTGAAGTTCCTTTGCCGGCCACCCCTCTATAAAAGAGTAAAGGAAGAAAACTTTAAGGATGGTTGGCGTTCTTGCTTGCGTGATATGTAATGCTAACGCTGTCAATTAAACACGTTAGTTATTCTCCCGCAAAACAATCGAGAAATAATACTGCGCACGAACCTTGGAAAAACATAAGTAGTAATTACAGCTCTAAATTTCATAAACCTTACAAACCGAAATTATGCGAGGTTTTCCTACTTTTTATAGAAGCTTTTACAAAAAGAACATTAAATCGAATGAAAGATTATTACAAAGGATATGTACAATAAGAAATGTTAGTTGTGTTACTATACAATTCCAAGAAGCGTTCCAAAAATTCGCAAAAACTTTTGTGTTCCGAATTTTGAGGTACTGACCATTTGAAAGCTCGAAGCTCTATTTCATTGTCGTCATCGCCCAAAGTCCATTTTAGAGGAGTTCAAATATCCTTTTAGTTTAGAGTTTTCCGTTGACAATTTTATCTTTTGAATGGCGTGTTTTCATACAGGAATACAAAACATATCGTCTTGAACCTTGGAGCGTGCGTGAAAACCGGCGCCACGTTGTAGTAAAATGGTTGAAAAAATCTGATAATGTGAAAACGTCCATACATGGATATATACATATATTTCATGATTATATGAGTTCCTACTCTCTCCGGCCTTTGGGAGCTTTTCGAAGTACGTTGCTAATAAGCACTGCCAGGACCAGTTGGTGAGCGAGCTGTTTCACTGATTTACCTAGGTCGATGAAATTTTGGCCACATTCAATCACATAAACTAGAAGCTTCAAAAGTACGTATCCTTTCCACGAAATATTAAAAAAGATGGATTACTTTTCTTTCCGCATCTGTTTTTACAAGTTGGTTTCATTCGATGTTGGAGCCGGGCATGCTCATTTTCTTGATCGTAAATAGCGGCCGGTCATAACGATAGCTCCTCGTCTTAGCCACTATTGCTGGTTTAGAAAGAGGTTTACTTCCTAATTATTTTCGTGATATGTTTACTCTTGCAAGCCAGTTAAATTCGCATTGTACTAGAAATTGCAACCTTTTTCACATACCTCCCTGTCGAACTAATATTCGAAACTTCTCAATTCGGTTTCAAGGACCTAAGCTTTTCAACTCGTTAAGTCATGAAATTCAAAACAGTGAAAGCATCCGTTTGCTTGGGAAACAATTTCTTCCTTCTTAGCCAAATATACTAATTGTTGAGCTACAAACTTCTTCTTTCTTTTCTTTTTTTTTCTTTTTAAAATAATACATTTCAATTATATTTCATGCTGTCCCCGTAATTCGTATGATGTACCCTATATTGTCAGGAAGCCTATAGTTAATAAGCCCCGGTTTCTATATAAGCTTTCTTGTCATGACCACCTTAAAAATTTGTAGTCTATCGTCTTAAAAGTTATCATAAATTTCTAGAGTCTCGTACTTTTAACTTTCTAGTGTATTGTATTTTTATGTGGTTAATGGAAAATAAAAATGGAAATGAAAAATGAAATGGAAATAGGTCCCATGGCGCTGTCAAAGGTAGTATGATATTGTTTCTTTTTGAAGAACGCAGCTCACCGCAAGCGACAGTTCATACAACTTGGCCGTAGCTACAACATCTCTATCCGGCAAGTAAGTAAGTAAATAAGTAAGTAAGTAAGTAAGTAAGTAAGTAAGTAAGTAAGTAAGTAAGTAAGTAAGTAAGTAAGTAAGTAAGTAAATAAGAAAGAACTTTATTTAGGTGTTAATGTATTTAGCTCATGGGAGCTAATTGGGGACACCGAGACAGAATATCAATCTTCCATCACCTGAATCAATCGCTTGGATAACAAAAATAAGTCCTCACGAAACAACTTGGCTGTGATTGCCAGCACCTCCATGTTAAATGATCAACTCTTCATCTCCTGCATCACTGACGATTAATCATTCGCCGCGCTATCAGTCGCGAATTCCAGGTTGTTTCGATTAGAAAAATGTTTTTCCTTGAACATGGATGCGCAACAAGCATGGACACTTTTTATAAATCAGACGTATCCACCACCATCCTGAGAAACAAAGTGTCGTCTCTCACATAAGCGTGATTATTCAGTTCAGTCAAGGAGCAGAACATGGGGCACCCGCTTGCTATGTTGCTCTCTCTTCTCTGCCTCTGGAAGGATGAGCTGCTTCGGTCAGGTCTGAAGGCGTCGATCACGTGTTCCACATTGTCCTGATCCAGCGGAGTAACGCGTCAAACTGACCACGCATGACAACAAAAAACACTGAGATATGTGTTCCTCGCCCCATGCCGTCTCCATTTAAATAAATTCGTGCACACATCTTGTAACCATAGCGACTGGTGAAGAAGCAAGGGCTGTAGAAAGACACCTGCTGACCGCTAACGGCTTCGTTTCTCTTTCTAGCATACTCAGTAATTTTCCATAACAGCTGTCCGTCGTAGCTTGAAAATTCTTGCTGTCTGACGTACTCCTCTAAGTCAGCCAAGGTGACATTTCTGAGAGCCAGTGTGTGTTCAATCGACTCCATCCGCCTCTCTGTCCTTCGTGAGGTCTCTTGCACACCCTCCAGCTGTCTTTTAAATTTAGCCAGTTCTCTACTCGTCTTCATCGTGTTGCGATTATTTTCCACCAAAAGCACCTCGTGGTCCGCAGTTTTGTTCTCAAGGTTGGTCACTCGTCTGGTAACCTCAGCATTTGGTGAGCTACGTTCAGGACCAGGAATGTGTTGGACAGTTGAGTTTGCGCCCGATACGTGAACTGAGGTCACCTTCCTCTCCAAAGTGGTTATCCTCTCTCCATGTTCTCGTAATTTTTCTAGCAGACTTCTCGTTGCCTCGAACCCCTTTTTTATCTGTTTTAGGAGATCTTGGACAATATTGCCGTAATTTGTGAACAACTGCGGACTTCGGGAACCAATTCCATTTCTGTGCTCACACGAAAAGCGAAGTGAAGAAGGAGAACGCCACGATGAACGGTTTCCTGTGTTAAATGTTCCTTCTTTTCCCTTTGGCTGAGGACCTGTTAAATATGACACACATTTATACTATGTATGCACTGACTTGGGAACTTGGTGTAGCTGGGATAAAAGCCAGATATTGCACTAAGATAAAGAATCTAAGCGACGACTATGGCAGCGGCGTCTGCTGATGATCAAAAGACGTTTCTTCGCTACTAAAAAGCAACGTAAATTTACCAGAATCAAAGTCTGCGGGGGACGTGAGCTACAGCCCCATTTGGAACTAGGACTTTTTTCCGAGTTTCCATTTGATGCTACATGTATTTCTATTACGTTGTATTTGCTCACTTGCCAATACTCATCAGGGCACACAAATATTTAATGGTTAAGGATCATTGATTTGCTAGACCACCGATCCTCTAAATACTTTAAATCACTGAGCTATAAACTCAGTTGTGTTGGATTAAGCATTTGACTCGAAGAAATTCGGGGAAGGGATGTTGTCTTTGTTACTTCTACGGCTCTTTCTTTGAATTTTAGACTTTTACCATCTTGTCATTCGGCCGACCTTAGAGCTGAGCATTTCGAGCAGTTATCTAAGGTGCCTAAATGCAAGAAAAGGAGCACGGGAAGAAATGTTTCCAAGTGAAAAATACCTCAGCGTTCAGGGACACCCAACGACAAGTTTCGGTAGACATCTGTTCGGTAGAGTGTAATTCGCCTTGGGCTTTCGGCGTCGATTAAAGAGTGCACTCGGATTTTCGTAACTAAAATGAAGCCTAAAAGATTCGCAATTGGGAAATTATAGCCCCTAAGGTTTTCGGAAAGGTTATAATTGCTGTTTTTGGCAGTCAAAAACGTCAGCTAGCATTTTCGGAAAGAAAATAGTTCCCTAGAAAGTTCGTTGAAAGTTCATTTCAGCTTGCATTTTCTCACAGGAAGATTATGTTCGCCAACATTTTCGGGCAATGAAAATTTCAGCTAAGGAATCCCAACAGATGAACTTCTTCTAGCTAATGAAAACATCACTTTAAACAGACTTCAAACACCATAAGGTACTTAAAAATGCCTTTCTACAGCTTTTGGTTAATTTTGCTCGTTGGGTGCCCCTGAGTGTTTTCCTGAGGCCTGAAGTAAAGTCAAGCTTCCGTGACTTTCAGGATATTCCAGTTGTGGATTTGTTATGATATAACTGGTTTATTCTCTCAAATATCCTAACCATTCTCAACAGCAAGAGGCATTGCACCCCCACTGTTATACGGTGTTAGCCTCACCTCTTTCTTGGTACAAGCAATCTGCGAGAATGGGCATGGACCTTGAACTCCTTCTCAGTCTCCCATAATGAGGTTTTGATGATCTGATAACAGTAAAAATTAAAAAGATTTTCTAGTTAAGTGGACACCACTGTTCCATATAAAAATGCGAATACAAGAAAAGTATTTTAAGTGGAGCAAGTCAGGTCCTCAGAACCAAACTGACCAGCCCCAGTAAACCAAACAATATAATTGGGTGTTGCGTCAGCGGTCGTTCGCCGAGATATGAAGTACGCGGGAAGTTTGGAGAGCACCAAAAATGCTTAACACTAAGGGTGCTTTTCTTTGGGAAAATTAAAATCCGGATTCTTCAATCCAAAAACAGATTTTGCGTTTCTTTACTAAAATCCGAAAATGGATTATGAATCTAAAGAATCCGCCCTCCGAGTGGATACATTAGATCAAATCTAAATCCGGATTTCTAGGATTCGTGATCCATGCGTTTCATTGGGGAACGGATACAAAAAGTAGTACGTTTAGCAAGCGGTCGTCTTGTGGAAATCCGCCATATTCTCTCCATTTTTTCAGCTTGGCCATCGGAAACGATCGAGGTGAGTTTCTCGTCAAATTGAACCGAAATTATTCGTCCTGCTTGTATTTTCATAAATTTGATGCATGCTGGGGTTGTCAAGGCTAATGGAGAAAAATCCATTTTCGGATTTTTCGTTTCTTTGGTGGTAACGAATCTGCATGATCTCGGATCAAAAATTCAATCTAAGTTGCTCCAGGCGCAGCCGAGAGAAACTCTAGCTTCTTGAGAAGAAACGTCATCAGCGTGCACAATGGCAAAATGAAATACTCTCGTGCTATTGAATTTGATAACGCGAATTTACTACTTATGTTTATATCACGTTTTTTGTTACACTGCCCTCATCAGCATGCAACTGGATAAGCTGGGCAATCATTTTCTTCATGCAGCTACAAGAAAATAATCGCGAAAATAATTCTGGTGAATACAATCACAAAAGATCCTAAACTTAATATGAGTCCACGGCCGAGCAGCTTTTTCATCGTTAATATCAACGAAAGAACTCTTTTTGCATATCGAGAATAGGGAAATCTCGGTACAAGCGGTATCAAAGATAGTTTAACTAAGGAGCTTAAAGACCCAGTCACCACCTCAAGTACATCACGATCAGTTGTGTCGCCAAGGCAAAGCCTTTCGATCTACCTCCTGTAAACGGTACTCTAAAGCAGGGCTCTAAGGTAGCCCAAAATTGAGGAGATGCCAACTGTTGCCTCTTCAAACTAACCGCGATGGTTGAAAGATAATTAATTGGAACAATTCACCCGCGTGATCCAGTGGAGATACGAATGTAGAGGCTGCATGTTCTCAGCTTCTTAATTGGGGATCACTACTGCAATGCCGGTGTCGCGTAAATGTCTGCTTCATGGTTGAAAAGTGTACCGTCAACTTACTTAGTAAGCCTAGAAACAGTAATGCTAGAATTTGAATTTGTCGTATTGCAGGTCCTTCGACGAAGAGCTATTAAAAGCTCGCGAAAGAAAAGTACAAAGAGAGAAGAAAGGACGATGTACACTTTACAATGCTTTTCCTACCTTTACGCTGGGAGACCTAGAGTAATTATCAAGCTCTACAAGCCTTAGTGTAGCAGAAATATCAATGTCTGCTTGGGATCAATACAACCGTAAGAAAAACAACAGTCTTCTCCGTCAACATGTCAAAACCCGTGAGGCAGTTAGGCATGTTAAACTTTGTCAACTGAAAGTTGCGATACTTACCGTCATCGAGTTTAGGACAATCTGCGCATGAGAGAGTTCGCACTCCACCAGTCTATACATACATTCGTTTTCCAAGTGCTCAGGAATGAAGGCTTTCTTTACCGTCACACCACACTCTGTATGTACACAAGGAACCTTTAGGTACTCACAGCCACTAGTGTGGTCCTGTAAATTAAGATGATAAATTATACCGAAAAAGCACCATTCAGTAATTTCAGGCCTCATTAACATGGGGATTATTAGAGAGGGCGCTTAATAGAGAGGGGAGGGCTTATTTCAAATGTTAAACACACCGCTTTCGTCTTAAAATAGTTTTTGTACAAAACTCAAATAACTGTAGTGAAACTTTAGTATTTAAAACAGAGAAGCAAACAGTATTATGTTTGAGTGTATATTTGTTTAACAACAAACCAACTGGGCCGTGTGAAGTGGATTGCGTAAGAGGGAATAGGAGGGACTAATTACAAAATCTCATGTCCCAAAGGGGGAGGGGGGGTTATTAGAGAGGGAGTCATAGTGACTTCTAAACGAGGGCTTATTATAGACGGGGGATTAATAAACGCGAGAGACTTAATAGAGCTTTTACGGTTTATGGTTTAAGGTAGTCAAATTACCACCACTTTTGATGTCCAAGATTTCTGTCCATGCATGCTCTTAAACTCTTAGATTACCTCCAAGTGTTTGACTTCTCCTTTCCATTTGCAGCCGTCCTCCATAAAAGTGCAGTGTACAACGATAGCAAACACTTTACGACGCATAAATTTGTCAGTAAAAACCTGCTGGGAAAATGATGTATTATAAACATTGTTGTGGCAATGCTTAATTTAACATAGTGACAGTTTTCAGGCTATCAGGTGTGGGAAAAAAGTAAGTAGTTAAAACGTAAGCTACGTAGAAGTCTATAAGAAATAGAAAGGTTATTCTGAACTCCGACAACTTCTAACAGGAAACAAAAGAATACCATTTCATGAACCAGTGCTGTTTTTGCATGTTGCTTCAATTCGCGTTGCATGAAAACAGTCGTCGCATCTCCTACTGGCCATAGATGAAAGCATATTGCATCTTCCTCCTTACTAAAATTGTCCCAAAGCTTGCTCACTTAAAATCACAAATTATCGAAAGTTCAGCTAAGCAACCACTCGATCGAAGCCATTCAATTATAGCAAACCTCATTTGGACGAAGTTGCTGGTTATCCACAAGGCAAACCATCACCACCAAAACTGCGTCCCTAGAAGAATTAAATGTTAGTGCAAAAACACAATTCATCTGTACCTGGAATTTAAACGTAATACCCTAAGTGGGGTTAAACAATTAATTAGCTGTTGCAAGAATTACTCGGTGACACCGAGTAGCTCAGAATATAACATAAAGCAAAATTGAAGGGTCATCCAAGGAAAACCTTGTTTAATAGTCCCATCTCACGGTCATTTTTTTATGTTTTACAGCAACATCTGTTGGACGATGAAGAGCGGAGTGGCTTCCGGCCTCAGACTAATTCTATGTCTATTTGAAAAAAAATAAAGTAGAAAAAATGACAGCAATCTGTGACGTTACAGGAATATCTCATTTCATGCTAGCTCAGAAAGGAGTCTTTAGTTTGTTATGGTGTTCGACCCGCAGATAAACTGGAATTTCATGACATGCTAGTTCAAGATATTTCAGTTATTGCAACATAAGCCATTATTTCTTTTACTGATTTTTTGCATGTTCAGACGCACTGAATTAGATTTTCCAGACAGGACTGGCAATAAAAATGTCCACAGCTTGTCTGCACCCGGGGGAGAGGGGAGGGGGGTATTCCCAGGAAAATTTGGTGGGGGTGTGCGGCCCGCCTCCTGAAACCCTTACCCTATTTCAGACCAAAATCTGCGATTTTCCCTACCCTATTTCAGACCTGACCAAAAATTCGATACCCTATTTCAGACCTATTTCACCTACACGGTTGGCGTAAACATAATTTGATAAGGGCTTTTGTGACTCTTTTGTTAATGGTCTTATCGCCTAATGATGAAGAAGTGGCTTTTTCTAAAAAAACATACTCAATTCAGGATAAAGTGCATAAACCATACCCTATTTCAGACCAAATGGTTAAAGTGAAGACCCTATTTCAGACCAAAACGGCTTAAAAACCATACCCTTTGGGGCCGCACATACCTATATAGCCCATATAAGGAAGTACCCCCCCCCCCCGGGTCTGCATGGCCTCTCTTAACAGCAGCTTACAGCAGGTACAGAAGTACTAAGCGTGATTTGAACCTTGTCAGGATTTGCCAGTTGATATCCAGGCATTGCCATCAGTTGTCTTTCCTTCCAAATTATTCCAAGATGTGCCAAATTAAGATTGCCCTCCAAAGGTGGTAAAAAGGTCGTCTAATGGAAGTCTCTTCAGCATGCAAATACGACCAAAATCACTAGTTAAAGGAAATTTAAAGCGAGTGTCGTTAGTAATGCAGCTCGAGATAAAATTTCAAAAACGTTAAAATCCATATGATGTGAGAAATAGTCATGCAACAATGTTGCATTAGTTAAAGAGTGCTTTGGCACGTATAATCGCTCTGGCTCTGTCTGAGAGCAACAATCATCCTATGATTGTAGTACTGATGAATTGTTGAGGAAGGTAAACTGGGTTAAACTTGACCGTCAACGCCTTGTTAATAAATCAGTAATGTACAAGATTGTAAATAATATGGTTCCGGAATATCTTAGTTCGCGCTTTGTCTTCCGTTCCAATACTTTAACTTATAACTAAAGAGATAGTGACGGTACGCTTGCTATCCCTCAGCCCCGCACTAATTATTGTAAACAAAGTCTGTCCTACAGCGGAGCTGTACTGTGGAATGGTTTGCCCCCGAATATCCGGTAAAGGTATGTGTGTTCGGAATATTTTAATGAAAGGCCCTTTTAAATACCTGATTGACAGATTTCCCTACACTTTCATATACTTCGACTCGTAAAATTCCTACCCTTTCATATGCCTAAGGCGCGAAAAATATACCCCTTTCGAGCGAACCCCCCCCCCCCCCGTATAGGTCATTATAAAGAGTCCTCCCCCCGATCTGACATTGTGTGTTAGTCGAGGAGTTAGATAGCGAAGCCAACCCAAGCAAGTTGCTCGGACTTAAATGATACAAAAAAGAAGATATGCTGGAAGTCCAAGCTCAGATGGAGAAGTCACAACTTAATGGAACAGTGAAAAAAACGATCAATGCTCAATCGTCTTGGCAGTGTCCGCTTGGTATAATATCTCCTACGATGGTAGAAAACGCATGTACCGGGAGGCATGTGATGAAAAGGTTGGCTGGAACACAGAGGTGAGCAGCATCATTACGCGAGAATGGCTCAAGTGGAGTAGACAACTCAGGAATGTCAAGGTGCCCAGAAGCATAGCCCGAGATATCGGCAAGATAAAGGGTGTAAACGTCCACGTTTTGGCAGATGCTAGCAATGAGGCGTGCTCCGCAGCGACAATTGCAGTAGTGGAACATTCAGGTGTCGTAAAAGGCTTGCTGACTTCGAAGTCTAGAATTTCGAAACGCAAAAAGGCGATCGCAAGGTTAGAGCTAGTGAGTGGGCAAATGGCTGCAAACATGGTGAAGAACTTACTGACGCCACTGAGACGATGGCCCATCACATCAGTGCTGAACGTGTGGAGGGGCAGTATGCTTACCAATCGAACGGCGCCAATGTATGGGCGCCAATCGAGTGAGAGGAATTGCTGAAATTACCCAAGAGACGGGAATCAAGTGGAAATATTGTCCAAAGGACAAGAATCTTGCAGACTTAGGAAGCCATGGCGCCTCACTGGAGAAGACGAAAAAGGAGGATGGTTTGAAGGATCAGAGTGGCTGATGAGCGGGGAAGAGTGGCCAGATTAACTGGAACACAAGAAAACGAGAAGTGTCGACGAAGAACACTAGCCAGAAGTGGAGGAGGTTTTTTACACTGTGAAGAGATAACCTGATGAGTGGGACGCGCTTCTTGAACGAAACAACCTCTGGCGTACCTTCCGCGTGGCGGCTTGGGTTCAAAGGTTCATTCACAATAAAAATAGAATAAAGGGCCCATTAACGACAGAGAAGATCACTGGCGCAAGAAACAAACGTATAAAGAAAGTCCTAGCAGATCTAGAACCAGACTTAGAGAGCCCTAGCTGGAAGTTGGTGACAGGGGAAGACACTGGTAAGTGTGAAGGGAGGATTACTGGTTATCGCACGATTTACATTGAGGGTGGGGAGTTTGCAGACAAGCTGTTTCGCCAGATCTATGAAGATATAATACACCTCGCAGTCATGAGTACCATGGCAATAATAAGAGAAGAATGGTGGATACCCAAGCTGAGGTCAAAGGTGAAGAAGATTATCAGCAGCTGTAACTTGTGTAAGATTTTCAGCGCTCGACCTTATAGACCAGCAAGAGCGCTACCAACGTTCCGCACGATAGGTGCCAGACCTTTCGAGACCACAGGTTCGACTTCACAGTCTCATGAAAAGTCACTGAATCACAAGGAGAGAGTATCTACCCAGAAACCGGAGAGGATGTGCTGATCGGTGGTGAAGAAAGGATGGGCGTGTTCTGAGGCATATCAGAGGTAGAGACAGTGTGGTGAGAGGAGTGGTGATGAAACACAAGGGATACACCATTTTGTCTCTTGTGTGTTTGCTGGAGATCAAGGGAGAAGCGGTGCCAGGAGCCAGCCCACAGAAAAAGTGCAGAAATTGAGACCATGGCGAGTCTCCGGAACAAATTGACATCAAAAGCTTACAAAGTAAGGTATGGGTTTATAAACACAAACTGTTCATACCTGCAGCATTTGCCGAGATCACTTCCATTAGAAGAACAGTGAATCCACTCCGAAACGCTGACGTCGTAATCACAACGATAAATCTTTCCACTTTTAATGTGATTTTGGCTAATTTCTGGACCACACAATCCTCACACAAACTTGCAGAAATGCCCAAATTTTTCGGCTTCCCGAATTTCGCCGATATGTTTTTATCAAAGTAGGCCGATTCCCCTATAAACAACAAGGAGATTCAAGAAAATTAATCCGTTCCATTTCGATGATAAAAAAAGAGGTAAAGCTGCGATATGCAATACATATAAACCGGACGTTTGTGCGCTGAGTTCAACAAATGATATCTCGGCCAAATGTGCCTCAAATGTCCCTCAAAAGGCATCGTTCGATAGCTTTCTTCGTGGATTTTGAACGCCATCACTCGTTTTGGCAATCACTTAAGCCAGCGGCATTCATTTGACCATAAACATATCTGTATTTTACCCCTCGATCTGTCCTAAAAATATGAGCTGGAAAGTCACTGCGAAAAGCAGCGGTTAACACCATTAAGCGACAGCATTAACAAAGTCGCACGAACTTCGATGTCCGAGATTTCTGGCTACGCGGAGCAGCAGCCGTGCAGCCGCGGAAGCACGTACTCGATTTGACACAATACTTAAAGAAGATGACTAAGTTCTTAGGTTTTGAGAAAAGAAGGGAAACATTGTCACTGTCAAAATTTTTGGGGAGCGTGACCGGAAAATAGTGTGACGTTTAGGTTTCGTTTGTACACAAATTAAAAGCGGACAAGTCGTTTGTGTACATATCGCTTACTCAGAGTTGATTGATGTACTCGGAGAAAAAAGTTTGTAGGCCAGATAACAATAGGAAAAGTGTGGATTGAGTGATTGCAATGAATGTAAGTGATCAGAAGGAAAAAAGATATTAAAAAGACTGGGTATGATGGAATTTATGTTGTACTTAACGTACTTGAACTGAGAGAGGAGTGTACCTGCACAGTTCGGTACATTACTGTACTCTCCCAGTTAAAAAAATTGCATGTCATCAAAACACTACCATGACTTCTATGTAAACAACTTGTCGCCCAGTACGTAGTATCAAAACAGAGAGTAATACGTCTTAAAACGTAAGTTTAAGCATCAATTTCACTTACAGAATCAGACTCCCAAAGCACGAAGTGCAGTAGAAATGCCCACATCCAGTTTACATTGCATCTCTCAAAAGCAAACTGCAGGAGTTGCACATATATTTTCTGCCAACACATTTCTGGTTCTACACTTGCTAATCTGTATCCAGGCATTACGCGGATCAGAAGAAGGGTTAGTGTTTCGGGATTTTAGAAAACGTCAATACGGTGGCTTTCCTTTGAATGTTCTCCTTCTTAAAGGTACTGCAAGAAACAAACGAAATAATCTACATGTGAGCAGAGAAGTAGACGAAATTTTTCTACTTTGTTCGTATAGTTTTCTCCCTGCAAAACGACATATTAATACATCTAAAACGAGAAATTACGCCGTATAACAATGATTTAATATATGCATGAGTTTAAAGTACATCAGTCCTAATTCCGGCTGTAACGATTTCAGTATACCGCCTTTCATCATCACAAGACTCAATGAGAGATTATATATTGCATCCATTGACAAAGCAACCGGCGCTGTTTTACTAGGTCGCTTTCCAGAAAATACACACTTCATACTCGTTTTAGAGGCGTGTCAGAGCTAGAAGCGTAAACTTCAAGTACTTCCAGCGGTTATAATATATATATTTAGCCAAGCCTAAAAGCGGAGCTCCAAAACCATTCTTTTTTCACTGGCATTTACATCTAGTCTGCTTTTCATATCACCCATCTGACCTCACTCAAGCTACAGACGCAATGCTGTAAAAAATAGTATGGAAAGGGGAAGTGAGCCAGTGGCACAGCGTATTTGGATCCCCCACGGATTTGCATCCTCCGATCCAGATATGCTTGTGAATCAGATTTAGACCTCGTAGTCCAGAACTGCTACCAGATATGAACCCCCTTTTACAGATTTGGACCCCCCCCCCCCCCCTAAAAACAAGCGTTCTATTGAGGAAACTATTACAATTCCTTTGCAAATTATGTTTAGAGTTGTTAGGAAAGCGAAATAAAAATATTGAAGTATTTTTTTTAATTATCTGTAATACTTTGTGTAAAAAAGAACCTACAACGCTAGTTTGCATCTATAAATTTTTAAGACCAAACATTGATAACAACTTAGAGCAATACCTAGGGGAAAGGTCTGTTTCCCCGTTCAACTGTAAGCTACTTAGTTATCGTTTAGGGCCACTAGATATTGGTGGAGAAGCCTGATGAGTGCTCCTTTGAATCAGTATCACATCAGTTATATAGTGATTCAGATCATCACTTCAGAATGAATGCAATTTCAATTATCCACTGCCTCAAAAAAAAACATATAAGAAAGATACGTGGAAATCAATATAAATATTTTAGATGATAAGAAATAACACCAAGACAATAACACCATTTCTTTTGATCGATTACTTCTCGATCCTTACTATCACAAAAAAAAAGCTACTTGCTAGCATTAGGCCTGGCTCTGCCTGCCGCGGATTAGCGGACAGAGGCCTGCCTGCCTCTGGCTGGCCTGCCTCGATTAGCTAAGCTACCTGCCGGTCAGTCTAAATTGTAATACTTCCATTTATTTCATTTTAATAATCCTTTAATTTTAATTAGCTCACCAATCAATGCACCTACAGTGTTTTCAAAAGAAATCCAGCCGCTCTGCTGGCCGGCCAAATGCAAGACCACACAACTTGATAATAAAATAGTGGGCATTTGTTTGATACCACTATTAAGGTAATTAACAATGTAGTATAAGGATTTAAGATAGCAATTCATCAAAGCAAAAGTGCTGGGAATAAGTGTTAGCCATCTTAACTTGATTTTCTATTTTGAAAGAAAGGTAAGGACTAGTCTCAATTCTCCATGTACATTTGAAATTGCACAACATACTTCATCAAACATCAGAAATCCCATTAAACATTAGTGCCAAATGTCATCCAAACATCCCACAAGATTGGTGTGACCAGCTACTAATAAAATCAATTGAAGACTGTATGCAGGAGAAGGTAGTCCAAAGGATCTGTACATTGATGAGAAAGAGCTTACTTTAAGTTTAATTTTAAGTTTAAGTTTAACAATACTTTGTCATGCAAATACAAGTAAGTTCATACAAAACAAAACAAAAATGCATGACTGGAGAATAATTGGGAGAAACTAAATTCCCATACAAAGAATATTATCCAATATTAAACATACTAAAAACTAAGAGGTGAAATTTAGACGTGGCCCAAAGCTAACCTAATTAAATTCAATCGAATACTTCTCTCTTACAGGTCACCCCTGATTTGAGATTGACACTAAAAATTAAGAAGTAGAATTTAAATACAACCCAAAGCTAACCTAATAAAATTACATAATTGTCACTCACAAGTTACACCTGATTTAAAATTGTCGCAAATAATGTAATAGATAGGACTTAAAACTGCTTAAAGAAGGTGCATGCATGATGTTCGAGGGAATACTATTCCAGTCTGTTATTTAGCGATTAAAAAAGAAAAGCTGAAGGCCATATATATATTTAGCCTGGCCAAGCAAAATCGGAGCTGCACTCTGTCACCAAGCAGCTTCACATGGCTTTCCTTGGGCCAGTTTAATTTGTGTCGCAAAAACTTTGAGCAGCAGCAGGTAAAAACGAAGGGTTTTCGATAGCAAACGTTTGAAAAAAAAAAAAGGCAGACATTCTTGAGTCCAAACTACTTTCAGATGAAAGCGTAAACGAATTCAAAGCGAATCAAAAACAAAACACTGCAAGCAAACAAAGTACGATGCGAATGTTTGTTCGAAGATTCTTGGAGAAGGTGGAGAAATTAAACAAGAATAGCTAGTAACAAAAAGAGCTTGTACTGATTAAGCTAGAAAAATTGGTATTTATTTTGACATAAATGTCCGTAGAAAAGACAAAAAAAGGGTACAAACTGACTGTTTAGAGCAGTCAACAGGAATTCAGAAACCTCAAAAACAAAACATAAAAAGAAAACAAAGCACAATGCGTAACAATGTATCTTCGAAGATTGTTGAAGAAGGTGGAGAAATTAGACAATTGAAAAAAATATCTTGTATTAAGCTAGAAAAATTGCCAAGCAATTTTGACATAAATTTCCGTACAAAGAGGTCCGCACCTGATCGTTTAGAGCAGTCAAGAGGAATCACAGGCAGCAATCACTCGGAACGCGGCAGAGCTGAATAATAGCGCCATTTCCCACAAAATCGTTCCTTGGCTATGCAGACACACAACCTTAAAGTGCTTTGATAGTTTTACTGTTACTTCCTATGACTTCCGAAGAACCTTCTGCAATTAATAATTCTCAGTGGCAAAACATCATCCAGTTAACGAAGAAAGCGCTTGCCAAACCGCACGAGCATTTCTTTCACAGACCCGTCCACAATAAAATTTATTTTGGTATACATGGAGGGGCGGACGTACGGACGGACGTATGACGTACGTACGGTGACGTCATAACCAAATGGGTTATCATATTTTCTTAACAATGGTGGTCCGCGCGCGCCCTTGGCGCGCGGAGCTCCGCTATTAATTCGCATGCAAGGAAGGTTCGGAAAAACTTATTTTTTTGCGAATTGCAGGTAATAGGACACGACACCGTTAAAATTCCTTAGCCTTGACCTCCCTCCCTTATAATTGCACATGAAAAAGATTGAGAATACAAATTAGAAAAAGGCTTTCGATCCGTGCATGGCCGAATGTAGTTTTCCTTATTTCTCTTCATTGCTTTCGCGCCATCAGCTACCTATGACGTGCTGCAGTCTGTTTGCAGACAGGATGTTTGACATTAGCTAAATGCTTTCACAATTCCGTCAGTGAAAATTGAAGATTTCCTTTAACGAAATAATTTGCCGGCACAGTACTAACAGTCATCAGGTTGTTCACACAGTAAAGTCGTGGAATCTTACTTCATGGGTTACAAAGAAGGTTGCCTTGTTTTGAGTTGACGCTCTCGATAAAATATTCGAGGCCAAAATAAAAGTGACTTGTTAAAATAATTTTGTAAAAAGACAAACTAGTGCATAAACAGCACTAACAAACGTTGATTTCAATCTCTGACAATTCTGAAAACTCAATAAGTGATATAAGAATCACTTATAAGGTGGAGCAAGCAATGTATAAGATCATGTTAAATATGAAATTACTATAAAACTTAAGTATAGCCTTTTGGAATTAAAAATCAAACAAAGTAGACAAAGTAGACTTAAACACTTTGAAAAATTCATTCAAAACTCGATCAAAACAAACATCGATCGATTGTCCTTCGATTACTGAGTAACCCGTTAAATAAAACTTTTCTACAAAGTAGAGAAACGAACAAATGCATTTCGTGTATTTGTACGTATGCAACAAACGACTGGCTATAAAAGACGTATAGTCCTGAAAGGAATCTTGTTTAAAGATGGCTCGATCTGTGCTTTATGCATCCGAGGTACTGCGACATCTACTAACCGAAAGTGTTAAATAGGTAATGGTAATAGGACTGAGTGGAGTCCAATTCGGTCTGTAATCATACGAGTGATAACAAAATCGGACGACCGCGCAGCGGGAGTCCGATTTGTTTATCACGAGTATGATTACAGACCGAATTGGACGACACAAAGTCTTATTACCAATTAATCATAAAAATTACAATTTCCGAGAAAAGACGAAGAGCCAAGTTTCTAAAAGGGAAGGAAATTTTGCATTAAAAGACTGACAAAGGAAGCGTAAATTGTTTAATGTCGCTCTGAAATTGACCACGATCAAAATGTATGGTGATTGTAACCAAGGTTGTGATTGGTTTATTTAAACTACAACTTTGAATGTGATTGGTTGATTTCAAATACTACTTTGAATGTAATTGGCTTATTGAACTGTACGATAACAAACTGTCCAATAACAAAGTGTCCAATAACAAACTGTCCGATAACAACTTGGCACGTGAATTAGTGGAAAATTGGAGTTTTTTAAACCAATCACAATCGAGGAAATTGTAATTTTTAAGATTAATACCATTACTCGCTCTTTCGCGTAAATTCTGCCTATTTTTTTCTTTCAATAATTGAACTAGACCTGTTCGACTGGTTATTTTTCACATACTCCTAAGTCAGAGATGAGCGCATCCAAGCTAAAGCCAACAAGCTCCTCGGATCAATAGCCTGCAATACGTCGACTTGTCGAAGTCGGATTAATGTGGAATCGTCAATCGCTCAGGGATTGGTAATTTAAATTAGGGTTCACGGACTGAAAAAAAATCGAGCTCTCCCTACGTTTTGTCTCCTTAAAGTTCAGTCATGTTGATGAGTATCCCATCAACCGTGGTGTGTCTCTGATTTACTTCGACAGCATTTACCGCACTCATTAATTCTGACTTGGAGTGTAGTGTTCTCAGGCTAGCTTCGCCTACGAAAGTCCCCATTCAGTTCTCGTGCCTCACAAGTGGGCATGTTCATAACTGGGGAAAACAATGACCATGAGCTGTCGTTCAGAATGAAGACAACTTGGGTAGCATCATTTCTGATGAAAGAGTTACTCAGGTCATACGTATCTAACTTTTTACCTATCTTCTTCTTAAGATACTCCCATAAATCCTTGGAGGATCCGTATTTTCCAACCAGCTAAGCAACGGAAACGGCCGCCACTATGACGGCCAAGTCAACAAATCACATAATTCTTTAAAACACACTGGTGATTTCCAAGGAAATTCGCAATCGTCAAAATTATCAAGTATCAAGTATGTTGGTTCATCGATCTCTCACTTACAAAACTTCCAAGTCGTTAGCAATGAGTCTTTGAATTAGAGTCAACACAGACAAATTGCGATGGTGAAGCGACGACCGAGTCAAACAAGATCGCTCGCTTGCAAGCCAACATAAAACAAATGTCAATCGCGCTGTATTGCAGCTCTGCGAAGAATGCTGATATTGTGTCAGGTTTCCTCAGAAAACGAACATTAATAACACTTTGTTGAGCGAAATAGTTGCAAATTCATTTTTTCTGAGCTCCACGCCACACTTTGACCTTCTTGCCAGCACTACATCTTCTAAATCTCTGAATGTAATCGTGAGGATGCTCAGCCGGACAAAGGAAAGGGTGCATTCGTGCCGTAGTCGAAGAAGACGAGAAATCACGAAGCCATGGTTTAACAGGGGCACCCAAAGACAAGTTTCGGTAGATATCTGTTCGGTGGAGGGTAGTTCACCTTGGGCTTTCGGAGTAGATTAAAGAGTGGTATTTGCTGGTTTTAGAAGTAAAAAACGCCAGGTAGCATTTTCGGAAAGAAAATAGCTCCTCAGAAGGTTCGTCGAAAGTTCATTTCATCTAGCATTTTCTCAAACAAAGAATTTGCTCCCTAAAATTTTCGGGCAATTAAATCTACACCATGGGAATCCGAATAGAACAAATTCTTCTAGCTAATAAAAATATCTCTTTAAACAGACTTCAAACACCATAAGGTACTTAAAAATGCCTTTCTACAGTTTTTGGTTGTATTGGCTCGTTGTGTGCTCCTGGTTTTATACTCCCTTATTACGCACCGCCATCTTGGATTGTGTGGTGCACCAAAGCGAGGTTGGACGGGCATAAAAATCTAATCTTGGGGGAGAGTTGCGTTACAATGTTTTGGGTGAAGATACACGCAATCGTGACCCACGATCATTGCTGTATAATATAGTGCAATAACGACATGTTTTCAACTTTCCCTCAAATCCCTCACAGAGATCGCAGTGGATTGCCGCGATAAAGCGAGATGGAGGCCGCTTTTGGGGGAGAGTGTGTAGAGTATAGTTGTCAAACGCACCTGTTTATACTAGTGGTCGACTTTTTCCTTTTTTTTTAAGACTCAGCTACCACACGTTTTATTCATGAAATATTTACTCAATACCTATCCAGAGCAACTGCTATCAATTATTGGAATCTACCAGTGTTCTCATATTAGATTTTTTGGTTTCTTTTGGTCCAAGGTGTCAAACATTCATGGCCCTATTTGTTTGTTTTCATTGACTCGGATTTGGCTATCTGTATTCAATGAGATTCTCCTTTGTTATCAGCGTTTTAATTTCCTGTTTCAAACTCGTTTCCCCGGGGTGGGGATACTCCCAGAAAATTTGGGTGGGGGTGTGGGGCCCGCTTCCTGAAAACCTTACCCTATTTCAGACCAAAATCGGTGATTTTCCCTACCCTATTTCAGAGTTGACCAAAAATTTGATATCCTATATCAGACCCATTTCACGTACACAGTTGGCGTAAACATAATTAAAAGACAAAAAAGAAGAGCTTTTGTTGATGGTGTTATCGCCTAATGATGAAGAAGTAGCTTCTTCTAAAAAAAATGCTTCTTCTAAAAAAACACTCAATTCAAGACTAGAGTGCACAAACCATACCCTATTTCAGACCCAAATGGTCAAAATTGGTACCCTATTTCAGACCATGGCCAGAAATCTCGGACATCACATTTCGTGCGACTTACACTCAAGCTGTCGCGTAATGGCCTTAACCGCTCTCCGGGCTCATATTTTTAGGACAGATCGAGGGGTGAAATACAAATATGTTTATGGTCAAATGAATGCCGCTGGCTGAAGGTATTGCCAAAACGAGCAATGGCGGACAAAATCCACGAAAAAGCTATCGAACGATGCCTTTTGAGGGACATTTGAGGCACATTTGGCCGAGATATCGCTTGTTGAACTCAGAGCACGGTTTACATGTATTGTACATCACAGCTTTATTTCTTTTTTATCATCGAAATGGAACGGCTTAGTTTTCTTGAATCTCCTCGAGAATCACGTTGTTTATAATACCAAATATGCAGGATTCTTCGTTTGCAACCACGTGACCAAAAATCGCTACGTCATAGGCGGCCGCCATGTTGGGGGTTAACCAAGCTTTAAAGATGGCTGCCGCTGAGAGCATGCTAAATGAAAACATTCAGTATTCGGATTATTTTGAAGGTCTGGAGGGCCCAGCGAAATCAAGGTACCAGGAAAAAATAACTGTTTGTGGCTTCGACCCATATGCGTTGAGAAAAAGCGATTTCTCCGAAAACATCGAGCTTCCACCAAACGTTCAGTATCCAGATATTGTGAACTATTTGGTATTGCAAATTAAACCTCATGGGCTACAAAAACCCAAATGAAGGCATACAAATCGATGGATGCATACAATTTCTTTGTGTCTGGCTGGGTCAATACTCTATACATGCGATCTGTTGATATCGATAACGTTGTTGTGTTTGCAAGGGTAAGTAATATAAATTGTTGTCTGCTGATCTCTAAAAACCATAAGGACTCGTACTCAACTTTTTATCAACTTCAGCTTATGCTCTTGTTTTACGAGTTGATCTTGAAACAACAGTAACAATTTCAGAAGACATATCACTGATAGTTATGTCAGTGAGTGATGTTGCATATTTGAAGGGATATTTTTTTGTACTCATTCAATGAATTAAGACTATTAATATATTATTGGTTACCCTCTACAGGTGAATCATTCACAGAGAGCCCGGGATACTCCACTTAGAGCATGGTTTTTGGCAGAAAAATGTGGAACTGTTATTGCTGCCCATTGTAACTGTATGGCAGGATTATGTGAGGGGTGTTCCCATGTTGGGGCAGTGCTTTTTGCTGTGGAGGCAGGTGTTAGAATTAGAGATTCTACCACCTGCACACAGGAAAAGAACAAATGGCTTCTCCCAAGTCATGTCAGAGAAATCCCCTACTTACCCGTGAGTGAAATGGATTTTACATCTGCTAAAAAGAAGCATGAGTTGATGGTGGAGAAAGAGGTTATTCCTATGGCAACTAGATCAAACCTTAGGATCCCAATTCCCAGGACACCTCCACCAACCCCAGAAGAGCAGAAAAATTTTTTTACAAGTATTTCTGGCTCTACAGTGAAATCCGCGGTCCTGTCCCTTGTCACACCATTTAATGAACTGTATACTTGTAAAGAAATTGATAATGTACCCAAACCCCTGCATGATAGCTTGTTTAAAGAAGAGTGTATTGAGTTAGAGTACATAGAGTTGCTGCAGCGGTGTCAACAAATATCGCTTGTGGTTACAACCGATGAGTGTCGAGCAATAGAAGCTTCAACCAGAAAGCAGTCACAAAGTAAAGTTTGGTACCAGCAACGGCAGGTCGTATTACAGCTTCCAATCTTAGATCTGCTTGCAAAACAAATACAGCCAAGCCTGCTAAGAGTCTTGTCAAGGCAATATGCTACCCTGAGGCCCATAAGTTTTCAACTGCTGCCACAAGGTGGGGTTGTGAACATGAGAGCAGGGCCCGTGGAGCTTATCAGAGAGAAATTAGTCAATTCCATCAGTCTTTAACAATTTCTGATAGTGGTTTCAATATTGATAAAAGACGGCCATACTTGGGAGCTTCACCTGATGGGATTGTTGACTGCAAATGCTGTGGAATGGGTGTATGTGAAATTAAATGTCCTTGTACATATAAGGATTCCACAATCTCTGAAGTTGCTAGCCAAAAGAACTTTTGTTTAAAAAAAGATGAGTTTTGGTAAAATGTTCCTTGACAAAAGCCATGCCTACTATTACCAAGTTCAGGCTCAAAGTTTTATCTGTAGGGTTGAATATTGTGATTTTGTGGTGTGGACAACAAGATCTGTTTGTGCAGCGAATTCTTCCCAACCAAGAGTTTTGGGAAAATGCACTCTGTGCTGCTGCTGAGATCTTCAACAAGTGCATTTTGCCTGAAATTGTAGGGAAGTGCTATACACGCCCAGGGTGTGAAGCTCAAGCTATTCCTCCTTCATCAACATCATCTGGTGATGAAGATGAGGGAGGGCCGTGGTGCTATTGTCAACAAGGTTTGGAGGGCAGCACATTGATTGGCTGTGACAATGATTTGTGTAAGATAAAGTGGTATCACATGTCATGTTTGAAGTTGAAAGAAGAGCCAGAAGGAGATTGGATCTGTCCAACTTGTTATAGACAAACATAACAGGGCAGCCATGATTCAAATGTCAAGTTTATTTAATTGCACCTCTATCACAAAAACATTGCTTTGGGTTGCACTATTCATTGTCCAAATGTAAACTGGATTGTGAAATGCTGAACTTAGCTGGGGAATTTATAGTTATTTGTCAAAGATATAGTGATGACTGGAATTTGTTACAAAAAACTAAACAAATCCTTGCTTGTCAAGGCGTACCTCAAAGCTGTGTTTTAACAGTTACTGAATATCTAGAATAACACATTATGTGCCTCACCTTAACTACATCTTTAAAGCCCACATATAAAACATTTGGCACAAAATAACGGCAACCAGACGTCATAAGTTCACCTCAATCAAACGGTACAATTGACTCTGATAAATTGGTAAGCGCACAACACACTCGGGCACTCTTGTCAATAGGAGCTAGAGACTCTCCTGGTTTTGCCTTCAACAACTCTGTGGGTAATATGCTTTGCAGGATGACATACTTTCTACGAACTAGACCGATCACACGTTCTACGTGAATCCTTACATTTGCAATTTTTCTTGTTTCTTCCACCTCCTGTGCAGCAATCTTTACGTTTTTTATTTTGTTATGACCCATGTTAAGAGTCGGTGCCCAGTCTGGGTTTGTTTTATCGTACAGTGCTGACGGGCAACCTAACAACGATGGCCAGAAATCAACATCGATTTAAGCCATAATTACTGGAAAATTTCGAAGGGGCAAATGGCAATATCCTTCTATATCCTTGCGTTTAAAATTGCATTACCTGAGATGAAATGATTGCTGCAAACCCGAGAATAATCAGCCTTTGCATCGTCAAGATCGGCGCAGTTAATGTTCGCAAGCCATTGCCTTCGTCGTTCTTCACTTAATTTTTCCGTTGCTTCTCCCTGATAAAGTAATACAGTAGGGAATCGAAAAAAACTGGAATTTCCCCTTTTCACGGTTTGAATTGTGACCACAATCATATACAGCACAAAGATGTGGCATGATAATAAGGAAAAACACCCGAAAAGAGATACCGCCTTCCGTAAAACACGAGGGTGGTTATCCCCCAACATGGCCAACTTCCGGTTTTTTAATTTATGCCGACGTCACGTGCAAACAAAGAATTTGCGTGTGAGAATACGGTGCTAAGAGCGAGACTTTGTTGTCTTCTTCTTCATGGAACGGACGTGGATCTGTGTGACAAGTCGACCTTCCCGTGGTCTTATTTCATTTCGTACGGTTTTTAAGGAGCCGAAAAGAAAGGTACGTTTGCAAGCTGAAGATCTGTTTTTTATTCTGAAAATAGCGATCTATCTGCATTTTTCGACTCGATTTTGGCAACTTACATAGCGACTTTAGATTTCTGATTATTTGCTAGCAAAAATACTGTCTTCGCTTCTTTTTTCACTCATTTATAATGTTTCGAGTGGAGCTGAAATTGCAAATTGATATCCTTCCGAAAGAAAGGTATGTAATTCGTTTTTCCGGTAGATTTTTTAACTACAATATCGCTGAAATGTTTTTCAATAACGCTCGATTTTGGCAAACGGAAAAACGGTATTAATTGTGCTTGTATTTTCCGTAACTCCATCACTTCTCATATAAAGCTTTGTAATTTCGTACGCCATTTTTTGTATTGATTGGGAAAAGCCGCTACTATCGTGCGGGCTCAAATGTCCGAAATTTTCGGCCATGCCAAAACAGCTAGAAAACCATACCCTTTGGGGCCGCACATACCTATATAGCCCATATAAGGGTGAACCCCTCCCCCCCCCCCCCCCACCCCCCGGAGGGGGGAGGCTCGTTTCCTAGATCAAGTTTATCTTGTGGGCGGTTTTTACTGTCCTTAGTTCATGCAAACTGCTATGGCACAACCCTGGTTTTAGACTTGGAAGCCCGGTTATAATTTTATTATCGCTTGGCTTGACGTGAGCGGAGCCCACAAGATTAGAGTCTTTCTTGATCTCGGATGTAAGGAGACTGGTAGAATCGACTGCAGTTGCTCTGGATATGTATTGAGTAAATACTTCACGAATAAAACATGTGCTAACTCTTAAATCGAAAGAAAAAGTCGACCGCTAGTATAAACACGTGCGTTTGACAAGTTACTCGTGCTCCACTCAAAACACTGTAACGCAACCCTCCCCAAGAACTTAATGCCCGTCCAACCTCGCTTTGGTGCACCACACAAACCAAGATGACGCGTGATCTGGTAGTATTTTATACATGCAAACTATTTGCAGCATGTTAAACGTATTTGCATGTTAAGGGAAGCTGAATTCCCAAGGGATGTACACAAAACATTGTGACGAAAGCTCAATAAATATAGCGACCATTTTACATTGCGTTCTTTGAACTAAAACCATAGTTAGTAGTACATATTCTTGAGGCAGAATCAACATATAAAATCAAGGTAATAGGATATTCAGTACCTACATGCTACTTGATAAGTGATAGGGTCTTATCAGCCCTTGCCGAAAAGGTGAAATCGGCGATTGAACAGGAGTACCCAACGGAGCCGCTCTGCAAAATAACCGCTCTGCGGACCAATTTTCAACTTGCTGGCGAAATCGTTGATAAAATAAAAATCTTGCTGTCAATGTTATTTTAACGCAATCTTGCTGAATTGGTGTTCGTGACAAGTCCAGCTGGCTGGTTGGAACGTTCAAAACACGTGATTTCCGTCGGTTGCCTTGGTAAAGTTTCCCACTGGCTGAAAGTATTTATTTCCCAGGCCCTCCTCTAGGTCTTACTCTGCGTATTTTATGAAGTTAATGAAAAATAAAATGTATTCGTGGCATGGTCACGCGTGGTGGCCGTTACCAAATTGGAACGTCAGTTAAAGTTTTCTCAACCACCGTATTTTTACATTGGGTGGTTCGCGCAGATCGAGAGGCGTTCCTATTTGCAAAGGAAGTTTCACTGTGCTCTGGTAAGATATCTCTCTCCTCACTTATCATTTTTTACTGAGACCTTTTTCACATTATTTGTTGAAAATGATCAGTTGTAACTTTTTGCTTCTGTTTCAGGGATTTCAATAGAAGTATTTCGCGTGTGAACGGTCTCTCCCTTGGTGAATATTTCTTTGTGGCTTTCAATTCGGTGAGTAATTTACACTCCTAAAACGTCAAAAGTGTTTTCTTCTTCTTAACAACAGTAACATGAAGGAGTTGCAATTACTCAGTCGTGTTTTATTTTATCCCGAAAGGTATCAGTCATCATATTGGATGAACCCTGTGACAGTGTTGTTCTCTGGAAAGCCATTTTCTGGGATTCTAAGGTGAGGATACGTGGTTTATTCTCAAATGTTTGAAAGT
Organism: Pachyseris speciosa; assembly: GCA_016490735.1. NCBI lineage: Eukaryota > Metazoa > Cnidaria > Anthozoa > Scleractinia > Pachyseridae > Pachyseris > Pachyseris speciosa. The sequence continues at coordinate 871,228 of JAEMWC010000278.1, forward strand.
ATTAGTGAAGCCAGTTACGAGTCTGACCAAATCCTGCTATGCCTTTCGATTTCCTTGATATCAGGACATACCGTATGTGTGTATAAGAACCAAGCTCATATTTTCAGTCACCTCAGTTAAAAGCGCGCAAGGAATGGATTCGCGCTGTCGGCAGTGAAGTGTATTGTCTTTTGTCACTTCGTTTGATTACACTGACATGAAACTGTAATGAAGACATTTTTGTCTTTGCGTTTTTGGGGGTTAATTTCTATTTATCGAAAGCTGACTTGTTTGAACTAATGGCAGTGCGAAAGGTCGCCAGATTGAGAGGTGAAGATAATTACCAAAGTTAGCTTTGTTTTGGAGAGTTTTGACTCTGATCTTTCTGAATGATTTCCAATGCAGTCGATCAAGCCCTTGAAAAAACTGTTAGTGTAAAATGCACAGCTTATGATGTTTTTTGGATGCTTTAATTTTCGTTGTATAACAGCGTGTCAAGCCGAGTGCAGCGGGTCCATTTTACAGGTCACATTCCGCAGGTCAAAGTACAGGTTACCGCGCTACAGATAAATAAACAAGCCCAAAAGAGTCTCCTAGCCCAAATCATTATCCAAAAATTGTTTTAGATCGGTGTGACAGTTACCAATCGATTAAACGGTAACTTGTACCTCTGACCTGTGGAATGTGACCTGTAAAATAGACCCGGCCAGCCGACGATCAGTTTCATGTTCGCTCTGAAACGGAGAGTATCCCAACAATCAAAACTGAACCGAATTACCGCCAGTTGCATACAAAACCGTTTGTGTGTGTGTGTGTGTGTGTGTGTTTCACCAATCAGTGTTCATAATATTATCTTGTCATTTTGTTGTTATCTTTGTTTTGAATGGAATGCTCACGATACTTTCCACTGCAAAAGAGGGAACGATTGTTCTTTGGGAGAGCACTGCACTAGCGTCTCCTATCTGTGTGTGCGTTTCTAAAGCTGGCATACCCTTCGACTGAAAACTTTTATCATTGTAGCAAAAATAAGGTGCTATGACTTTTGATTTATTTCATAAATATGTTGCTACGATCGATTCACACCAATCGTTGCATGCAGCAGGAAAAAAAACCTCGGAGTTCTCTTTCTAAACCACCATATGTCTTTCGTCGCATTTTTCTCTTGGTGCCACTCCTAGTCGCCATTTCCTGCCCGTCTGGCTGTTGCGGCTTCTGGGCAGTGACAATAGCTGCAGTGTAATATTACCTGTTTTGAGGTATTAAAAGATACTTTGGATTCTCTTGACTCTTATTTAGGATGAAAGCATTATTATAAAGCGGCTTCGTAATTAGTATCCAGTGACTTACGTATTTAGCAGCTGACACTGCGAAACATCTTGTTGTTTTGGCTGTTTTCTTTTGTTTTTGTTTTCTTTTTAAGGTACAGTGTGAGCACTGTATTTCCGGTTGCTACTATTTGAAATTCCTAATATTAAGTGGACAGTCTCGCACAATCATTTGCATTTTCTACTTTGAAGCTGATTCTTGTGTTTGTTAATTTACGAATTGGAACCGGTGAAAATCAATTCGTTGGATTGCAGAATTTCCGGCCCATTCATTTAGACAAGTGTCCATTGTGGTTTTGAAACCATCCTAAGGTTTTCTCACGCGCGTCATCACGAACGAACTTATTGTCTCACAACGATTGTTTTACGCGAAAGCATACGACAGACACTCCTGCACTGAAATGACGAAATAGTGTTTCTGTTCTTTGGCCGCAATGCTGTCATTAAAAGCTACATATTTAGTTTTATGAAAAGCACACTCCTTCCTATCTTTAGTTGCTAGAGTGTCTTCTAAGTTCGGAAAGATGAACCATCACTATTAGGTCAAAATTTTATTACAGTGTAAAGAGGCTATTTCGTCTTTTTGAATACACTTGTGTACACTCCCTTTTACTTTTATACAAATCTGTCAAACTTTAATTTCGTTATCTCCTTTGTTTACATCAACGCTACGCGTAGGATCTACCTCAATGGAAACACTCTGTTCATTTTTGTAACGCTTAAACGCCCTATGAGACCAGTGAACGTATTTATCTGCGCGCTTTTACGGCCGGAAACTTTGAGGCGGATCTGATCAGATGAAGGGTCTTGCATCCCATTCGCTATAGTTCGCAGCATTCTGGCTGATTAAAAATACATGGAAAGTAAACCGCTATTCACATGACAAATAAGTGGCTAGGTATTGTGCAATTTTAAAAGCAGGAACGAAGCATGAAGCATGACTTTTTTTAGTTTTTCGAATGACAGCCGATGAACCGATGAATGACTTGATTGTTCGAGGCATTTTCCGTAGGTCGTCCAACCAGGGCACTTTTAAATTTTCGTCTGGATTGTGATCGCAATGACTGTACGTATGGCAGTTCGTGAAACTCTGCCATTATGCAAAAATCTGTCAACAAGAAGCCATTTTTAATGCGAACGATTTTTTTCACCCACGACTGAAATTTTTGCAAGTGCCACATGAAACTTCAAAGATGCCGTGAAGCTTTTTTGTCAGGCGAGAAAATCCTTTGTTCCTTGACTCCGGCATCCATCCTTCGTCGGGTCATCATATTTTGCAACGAATAAAAAGCAGCATACGTGACAGGATCTTTCCCCCGCCATTTGTCTGAGCTTGAGAGATGGATTAGCGATCGAGAAAACAACATCGACCCATGGAGCTAAAATTACTGAAAATATCACAGCTCTCAGCGCCATCCAACTAGCTGCACAGTAGCATACGAAAAATTTCGCTTGCTTAAGTGCGAACAGGATTATAAAAACGAAAACTGGTATTGACTAAATTTGCATTTTTTTGTACAAGCCTAACGCTAATTTTCGTCGTAGTGCGAATAGGACCTTATTCTTACACCGGAACCAGCATTACAGACCTGTGCTTACAACGCTTAACTAGGTTGACCTACTTCGTGCTACGTTGAAATACGCACTGATTCTTTACTCATTTTTACTGCAATTTTTCATGTCCCTGGAACGCGTTATATCTATTTCTTAATTTCTCCTGCATTGACCTTTTCACGGTTTCTGACGCCATTTAATGTTTGGGATCTTGGCCAACTTTAAACCGCTGTACCAACATTTACTACTATTTTAATAGATTGCTTGATATCATTCATCTAACGGAAAATTATGCTATTGACGATGGTACGACGTCAGTAAATTGGAAATATAAATTTTCTAACGTGGCCACTAATTTCGCGGCAATTTGCGTAATTTTGATCAGAAGGGTTTGTATGAAATCTTAAAAATTCGTTTACGGTCGTTGAATCTGTTCTTTGTACTTGAAAACAACCTTACTACAAATGTCTTTCAAAAAACATTTTTGTTGTCAAAATCCTGCCTCCGTAACGGAGTTAAAGGGGTTCAAAGTCGGCCAAAATCCCATACATTTACAATTGAACCCCGTTAATTCGAGGAAAGAGAAAATAGTTCGGATTGCAGGCGTGGGGGGAGGGGGGGGGGGGGGGTTCCAAATAACCGGTTTAGCATAAAATACACCAAATATATCCTGGCAGGCCTTTCTTAACCGCAACTTTCAAGGCCATTACGCTGTGGTTTGGCCCTGTTCGCACTAAGACGAAAATTTGAGTTAAGCGTTTGCAAAAAAAGTGAAAATTTTGTAATCACCAATTTTTTGTTTTCGTATTCCTGTTCGCACATGGAGATGCGAAATTTTTGTAGTGACAGATGTGTCTGTTTTTGCGCGAAGTTTGCGGTCGAAGTCTGTGAATGAAAAATGCTCCCGTGAAATGTTTTTATGGCGCTTTTTTGCCATTTGCTTTTCATGCAAAACCTGTTGTTGCTACATCAACAATTAGTTATAGATTCGCCTGTTATGGATTATGGAGGTTTTAATTCAGCTGAGAAGACGCCGCCATCGCCGTCGTTTTCACTCGTTCTGGATATTTCCTCGCCCTGCAGAATCTTGGTTCGAAATCCATCTGCATCAGCGCCATTTTCCTGAGACCTTGTTCCGTAGAAATATGCGAATGGGTAGGGTCACGTTCGCTTCGTAATCCATGTTGCGAAATTTCATGACCCAATGACGGATTGATGTCTAGGAACAAAGGATTTTCTCGCCTGACAAAAGTTTTACAGCCTCCAAAGCTAGTCGACGGAATCTTTGAAGTTTCGTTGCGCTTGCAAAAATTTTGGTGGATGCAAAAAATCGTTCGCACTAGAAATGGCTTCGTGTTGACAGATTTTTTGGCAAATCAAACAAAATTTCGCGTCCGGTCAAGGTGTTAAAAATACTAAATGACCGGCAGTCCACTATTTTTTTTAAAAATTGTAAAATCGAAGAATCCCACCTAATCCAAACTATCGTATGTCAATTAGGAAAACTCAAGCGATTCTGAAATGATTTATAGATATCAAGTCCAGCGCTTGCTTTATGCTGGGCTCACAGGACGAACCGTGATTGTGACAGAATTGTTTTTTCAGGTCGATTGCCGGCCAAGGTGTCAAAACACTAAATGACCGGCAGTCATTGTAAAATAGAAGAATTCCAGTCAATCCAAACCATTGAACGTCCATTAGGAAAAGTCAAGCGATTCGGAAATGATTTATAGATCTTAAGTAAAGCCCTTGCTTTATGCTGGCCTCATTGGACGAACCGTGATTTGTGTCACTTAGAATTTTTTTCAGGTCGACCACTGCTAAAAACACTAATTTCTATAAATAATAATTCGGTTCGTCCAATCAGCCCAGCATAAAACAAGCGCTGGACTTGAGATCTATAAATCATTTCAGACTTTTCCTTATCGACATACGATGGTTTGGATTAGCCGGGATTCTTTGATTTGACAGTTCTAAAAAAATTTGCGGAGTTCTAAAAAAATAGCAGACTGCCGGTCATAATAGTATTTTTAACACCTTGGCTGGCAGTCGACCTGAAAAAAAAATTGTGTCACAAATCACGGTTCGTCCAATGAGCCCAGCATACAGCAAGAGCTGAACTTGAGATCTATAAATCATTTCCGAATCGCTTGACTTTTCCTAATCGACATACGATCATTTGGATTAGCTGGGATTCTTCTATTTTACAATTACAAAAAACATATATCGGACTGCCGGTCATTTAGTGTTTTAAACACCTTGACCGGTTACCGGCCATTTAGCCACAGCGAAAAACGCTTTTTTTTTTTCTGTATCTTTATCTGAGAATCTAGAACTGTACAGAGAGACTCTGTATCATGTCTTTCCCTCCAGAAATATATGCTTGAGAACGCTTCAAAGTTGTGGTTTATTTTTTGTTGTTGCTTGTAACGAGGCGTGAAGCGCCTAAAGAAAAAATAACCCCTGGTCACGATGGCTGAGAACATCACTTCCAAGATTTCAGATAGTGAACTCGGTCGCTGATTGGTTTTCGTAGTGAAAACGATCTAAGGGCCTGTTCCCACTACGCGAAATTTTGTTTGATTTTACCAAAAAATCTGTCAACGCGAAGTCATTTCTAGTGCGAACGATTTTTTGCACCCACCAAAATTTTTGTAAGCGCAACGAAACTTCAAAGATTCCGTCGACTAGCTTTGGAGGCTGTATAAATTTTGTCAGGCGAGAAAATCCTTTGTTCGTTGACATCCATCCGTCATTGGGTCATCAAATTGATGACGGACTCCTTCAGTGTGGGTTTTGCGGTTGCCTTGCATTAGAGCCATCTGTCACTAAAAAAAATTTCGCATCTTCATGTGCGAACAGGATTACGAAAACAAAAAATTGGCCTAACACTCAATTTTGTTGGTTGAACGGCGATAATGCACCCCAGTGGCCATAAAACCGGTTTTAAGCGTGAGGAAGGCTACCATAGCGAAACAAAAATGGCGATGGAAGGTTGTGAATTCGAGCGAGCATTTAGAGGTGCAGTTCAATACGCACTTAACAGTGGATTTTCGGAGATTTTAGAATTGAAACCTGTTCAAGAAGAAGTTTTCATTTTATCAAGCGTGAGGATGTGTTTTCATTTTATCATGCATGAGGATGTGCTTGCTGTCATTTAACAACGTCCGGAGCAATTACAGAATACCCGTCCACATCATGTACATGTGTCGGAGGCTTTGATCTAACCTTATTGAATGGGACAACTAAGTCGTTTGAAGTTGCAGTCCAGCAAAGTTTAAAAGCGATCTCGGTCGAACGTGGGCTGGACATTTCAGTGCGGACTTTTTCCTGACAGTACACTGTACCACTGTTTTAATTATGGTCGGCGAAGTTCTGTAACATCTCTTTTAATCTTACCGTGGAATTTCCACCCCCATCTAGTTCCTTTTGTTCCGTAAGCGTCTGTTCAGCTTTCTTTCTAAAAACATTCAGTGCCTCGAAGAGCTTTTCTAATTTCTCTTCGTCTCTTGGACATTTCATGCACAAAATGGATGAGGCAGTGATCTTGTTTACCGGAAATCACAACACAGACGACAACCTCCATACCTCGAGTGCCAGAGGTTTTTTTTTTTTTAGCGAGGAGCCGTTAACCCGCGAAACGCAAAGTTTGTTTGACGCTGCTTCGCTGCGAAATAATTTTCCTCCTTCAAAATAACCTCTGGCACCCAGAGTACAACCTCGATCGTAGATATCTTTGTCTGTCTCGCACAGACACCGCCGAAAAAATTGAACCTTCCAGATACAGCAATGAACAACTTTAAAACTTTTTACAGACGCTATAATTTTAACCGGGGTTGTGGAAACGCAGCTCACGAATTTCCCTATTAAACAAGATCACCGCGGTGACACGTCATATCAAATTATAAAAAGAAACAAACACTGTAGAAAACCGGTTTGTCGATAAGTCAAGGGTTGAGGGAGATTGAGGTGAGGTTCTCAACCGCCGTAACTAGAGGTGCTTATTTTTCGCATTAGCGGGTTAACCGCCGGCCTCGCTAAGAAAAATAAAACCTCTGGCACCCAGGGTAGAGACTGGCACATTGCGCAAATCAAATTGTGCGCGATGGGCAAAGAAAATTGTTACACTGCGTTCTGACCGCGTCGGATCTCTGCCAACCACCTTTTTATTCAAACTTCGAAATGAAAGGGTAGATTCAAGTCCAAAGTAAACAAAATTTAGTTCGAATACGCGGGGAATTCGAAATATCCGAGTTCGAAATAACGTACTCCAATTTGGCCGTGTTTATCCCCTAACAACATCGGAAACCGCTAAAAGGTTTATTTCCGCCCATCGATGCCTAATCCCGTTGATGCTTGCCGTCGCCATTCATTTAAACCGCGACCGACGATTTATCGGTTAACATTCTTTTAGCGTTGTTCCAATCTATACGTAGCACACCCACCAGAAAAGAAAACGAATTGTCACCTTACAATCAAGGGGACTTAACTTAAATTTTTTGCCAGGAGGCGCCATCATTCTTGTCATTGCCGGTGAAATTGTACCCTGGGTGCCAGGTTATTTTTTTCGTTTGAAGGAGGGAATTTACGCGGCGAAGCCCCAGCAACGAGGCGCGAAGCGCTGAGAGGAAAAAAATAACCTCTGGTCGCACGAATGCTAAACCTCACTTCTGTGCAGTTTCGTGTATCATATCCAACCAAACCGGTTGCGGGGATACATGGTGTCTGGTTGTTATCAGGATCATTTTCGACATTTCTGACATCAGATCGTTATGAACAATCGGCGCGTGTTGCAGCGAACCGTGAAAACTTATCGGTATGCTGGAAAATGTTGAGGAAGGTTATTACCCCGGTTAAAATTGTCCGTTCATTCGTCGGCGATTTTTGCAGGGTTTGTAACACGAGTTAGATAGTTTATGACTACGGGAAATTAAATTAATTCCATGGCGAAAATACGAAGAAGCTAAACGTGTCAAACCGTTGTGGCGCGATTATCCGATGTTTTGGGATTTCCTGTTTGTAACTTTGTAAACAAGATGATGCCTCTTCTCGGTTCTGCACGAAATGCATACGAGAATTGGAAAAAGTTAGAAAACTTAAATGGAGCCTTGGAAAATTTCAGAAATCAAGCACACCCTTGCTTTGTAGGAATTTTCGCCACCTTTCCTCCTGAATAATAAGCTCTGGACTTGTAAATATTATATTATGCTTTAACACATTTACGTCGTCAACCAGAACGCTATAAGAACCAAGAGAGCAGGCTGCAATACCACTATCGGCAAGCTCTTGAATGTGTGAGTAAATAAGGGCAGCTAGAGAGTGGGCAGATCACCAAAAGGACATGTAGATCATGTAGACCGGCGCAAATTGCTGGAGCAATTTCAAAGATTAAGGATTTATCACAATTCGTCGGTAAACCAGCCAACGCATCCTTACGGCTTAGGAACGCCAAAAACGCTTCTTTTTGCACTGGAAATTTGGACTCCAATGAACAGCAGTTCGAAACGCAGAAAAGCGATCGTTGCGAGCAGCCGCCATAATTTTACGAATATATCTTCTGTTGTACTCTTTGATTATTTTTCGATTTTTTTTCTTTTAAGTTATCCGATAACTTAAAAAAAAAATCGAAAAATAATCACCCAACGAGCCAAATCAACAAAAGCTGTAGAAAGGCATTTTTAAGTGCCTTATCGTGTTTGAAGTCTGTTTAAAGTGATGTTTTCATTCGCTAGAAGAAGTTCATCTGTTCGTATTCCCTAGCTGAAATTTTGATTGCCCGAAAATGTTAGGGAACAATATCTTCCTTTGAGAAAATGCAAGCTGAAATGAACTTTCCACGAACTTTCTAGGGAACTATTTTCTTTCCGAAAATGCTAATTGACGTTTTTGACTGCCAAAAACAGCAATTACAACCCTTTCGAAAACTTTAGGGGCTATGATTTCCCAATTGCGAATCTTTTAGGCCACTTTTTAGGTACGAAAATCCGAGTGCACGCTTTAATCGACGCCGAAAGCACAAGGCGAATTACCCTCCACCGAAAAGATATCTACCGAAACTTGTCGTTGGGTGCCCCTAAGTTATTAACAGTTGATTTCATTAGTAGGATAAATTTCGCTTTTTCTTTGTAAATTGCATTGTATTATACTAGTACATTTACTTGTCCAAGTCAGTTTGCAGACGGAACTTGAAGAAAATTCGCTAGAACCTGATCCAGGTGAGAACAAACTAAGAGGGAAGAATCCGAAAACAGACCTTTGATGCGAATCTTTGCCCTTAAATCTGTGAAACCCTAACATTGAAGTATCCTCTAACAAGAACGGGCCTTTGCTGCGAAACTTTGCAATTAATTTGTGAAACTTTTGCGGTGACGTGTCCTCTAATAAGAATGGGCCTTTGCTGCGAAACTTTGCAATTAATTTTGTGAACTTTGCGGTGACGTGTCCTCTAACAAGAATGGGCCTTTGCTGCGAAACTTTGCAATTAATTTTGTGAAACTTTTGCGGTGACGTGTCCTCTAACAAGTATGGGCCTTTGCTGCGAAACTTTGCAATTAATTTTGTGAACTTTGCGGTGACGTGTCTCTAACAAGAATGGGCCTTTGCTGCGAAACTTTGCAATTAATTTTGTGAAACTTTTGCGGTGACGTGTCCTCTAACAAGTATGGGCCTTTGCTGCGAAACTTTGCAATTAATTTTGTGAACTTTGCGGTGACGTGTCCTCTAACAAGAGTGGGCCTTTTCTGCGAATCTTTGCCCTTAAATCTGTGAAACCCTAACATTGAAGTATCATCTAACAAGAACGGGCCTTTGCTGCGAAACTTTGCAATTAATTTTGTGAACTTTGCGGTGACGTGTCCTCTAACAAGAATGGGCCTTTGCTGCGAAACTTTGCAATTAATTTTGTGAAACTTTTGCGGTGACGTGTCCTCTAACGAGAATGGGCCTTTGCTGCGAAACTTTGCAATTAATTTTGTGAACTTTGCGGTGACGTGTCCTCTAACAAGAATGGGCCTTTGCTGCGAAACTTTGCAATTAATTTTGTGAAACTTTTGCAGTGACGTGTCCTTTAACAAGAGTGGGCCTTTTCTGCGAATCTTTGCCCTTAAATCTGTGAAACCCTAACATTGAAGTATCCCCTAACAAGAATGGGCCTTTGCTGCGAAACTTTGCAATTAATTTTGTGAAACTTTGCGGTGACGTGTCCTCTAATAAGAATGGGCCTTTGCTGCGAAACTTTGCAATTAATTTTGTGAACTTTGCGGTGACGTGTCCTCTAACGAGAATGGGCCTTTGCTGCGAAACTTTGCAATTAATTTTGTGAACTTTGCGGTGACGTGTCCTCTAATAAGAATGGGCCTTTGCTGCGAAACTTTGCAATTAATTTTGTGAACTTTGCGGTGACGTGTCCTCTAACGAGAATGGGCCTTTGCTGCGAAACTTTGCAATTAATTTTGTGAACTTTGCGGTGACGTGTCCTCTAACAAGAATGGGTCTTTGCTGCGAAACTTCACTGATGCGTTCTTTCCTTCCTTGCCTCGTTACTGTGTTCCTTCAACCATCTGGACAATCAACACATTAATTAGTCAAGCACCCACTCTTTTCTTTACTCGATTCCTCGTTTATTTGTTCCTACCTTTCTTAATTCCTTCATCTTTCATTCTTTACTAATTTATTCATTCATCTATTGAGTCATCCATTCATAGTCTACTGGCATGACTCTGGTTGCGTTTGACGTTACTGATTTTCTTTTTTTTTTTTTTTTCAGATTCGAGTTCATTTGAATACAATTGTAGTAACTGCTGTGATTGCAAACTGAATTGTTTGAAGGTAAGTTGACAATAAATTATAGCGTGGTTCCTCCTTTTATTAAATAGATAGATAGTTTATTCTGATCAAAATCGCAGCCACAGGCTGAATTAGATTAATCGTTACAATAATAAAATCTAATAAAAAGTAAGAGAAATATAAGAAAATATACACATATCCCTATATACACCTATGCATATAGCTCAAAATTTAATCACAGTTACTGTATATCAATGTGTTCATAACTCTCTTCGTCTTAGCCAGGGGGACATTAAAATTCCTCTTTCGTCTTAAATAGAATTCACAAATGTTACGAGGTGGCAAGGGCTCATGCAATTTATGGTTTGGGTTACAAGTGATGGAATCCTTGGAAGTCCTTGTTATTCAAACATTTTGGGTGTGCATTAACTTACATTTTGTTTTAGGTAACTTGAAGGCAGTCACCTTTACTGCTTGCTACACGGATGCCAGGTCTCTCGTGAACGGGAGTGGTTTTTTCTCGACATGTCCCAAGATACGAAGAAAGGTCTTCATAAGTTCAAGGTGAGTTGTTTTGTCGGTTAAAATGAGGTGATGCACATATTACGCTGGGATTTGAAGGTCTGGTTGGGTTCTCGCTGACAGATGAGACTGTCAGTAAGATTTGAGAAAAGTTTGCTTAATGGCTTATCGCCTACTCATGCATTAAAATTAAATGATCCCCATGAAAGACTTTAATTACAGAACGTTCATTTGCTTTGTATAAAACAACTTGTCTTCATTACAAATACATTTGACTTGATTGATCAGATAAAAGTGGTATTTAGTGTCACATGACATCTACTATTTATCATTAATCTATTATTATATCAGAATACGTGTTTCTTAAATGGGAAACGTTTGCACTTCAAAATGCTGAAAACCACCCATGTCATGGTTTCTGTTTAAATGTTTAGCAAGCGTTTTGTTTAATGTCTAACTGTTGGTTTCTGCTTTACGTTTTATCAGCTATCAGATGTGGAGGGCTGGCTGAGTAATTGTGTTGCTGAGTCAGACGATAGAAGCACCGCTGTTCCAAAACAAGCATTATGGGAGAGGTTTTGTACTTTTATGAACATAGACTTGGAGGTGGGAAAAGACCTTTTTATGGGTTATTTAGGAAAAGCATTTGCAAATGTAGGCTACACAAAAGTCCAATCAGTTTTCCAACGAGGTCGCCTTGTTTCATATAAGGGGATACATTTGAAGACGGATAAGAGAACTAGTCCTGTTACGGAAGTCGCTAAAACTAATAAAAGAAAAACCGTCAATGTTCGCACCCAAGATCTTCAGCAATGGATGGAAAAAAACTATTGCGAAGGAGGACAAGATGACGTCATCGCCAAGCAAGACCTGTGGCTGCATTATTCTGGTGATTGTGGCATTTCAGATGACGACCGATCAGTGTTCTTTTCGCTACTTGGAAATACTGTATTCAAGCAGCCTGCATTTCGACAGGTTAGCCCGTCTTCGTCGCACGGTAACACACACGGAGGAAAACGTTCTGCTTTCAAGTTCCTGAAAAGAAAGGATCAGGTCATCGACTCCGCAAAATGCCAAGATTCTCAGGCTGGCTGCAAGGACGCCAAATCGGATCCCTCTACAGGTGTCGATGATCGTTTTTCTTCGGTCGAAAAGGACCAAAGTTTATGCGTCTCATCCGACGACAACCATGAAATCCTTATGGGCACCAGGGAGAAGGCCGCATCAGCCTCTTGCATCCAAGAAAATCCTCAAAGTGATCCTCCCATGCACTCTGAACATAGCGGCAGTGTTGAAGAAGAAAGGTCACTCCTTTCAGCTGACCTTGGCGGTTCCTATTCACCAGTCCATGAAAGCTTTGACCAAGCGTCTCAAGGATCCGCAAAATGCCAAGATTCTCAGGATGGCGGCAAGGTCGACAAGTCAGATCCCTCTACAGGTATCTATGATCGTTTTTCCTCAGTCGGAAAGCATCAAAGTTTATGCGTCTCGTCCGACAACAACCATGAAATCCTTATGGGCACCAGGGAGAAGGCTGCACCAGTCTCTCGCATTCAAGGAAATCCTCAAAGTGATCCTCCCATGCACTCTGAACATAGCGGCAGTGTTGAAGAAGAAAGGTCACTACTTTCAGCTGACCTTGGCGGCTTCTATTCACCAGTCCATGAAAGCTTTGACCAAGCGTCTCAAGGTTCCGAGGGATGGAATGAGGGCCCAAACATCGTCTCCGCCAATCATGATTGCATCATGCCCACAAGAAAACAACGCAACTCAATCCCATCTCTCAAACTGATTGTGATAATAGTGAAGATTTAATAATTGAAAAGGCTGACATCATAAGTGATGAAGACCAGTCCGACAGTGATGGAGAGGAATTATCAGAACAACTGTACAAAAAGTATCATAGGAAGCTTGATCATCTACTTCCGTCTCATCTTCCTGGCAAGCCAACTTCATTTCAAGCTTATCTTAGGTCGACATACCCACAGTCTTCAAACCTCGACGTTGAAAGAGCTAACATTCAGTCGTCATGTGGAACCACACCCGTTTACAAAGATGCCCGTATAAGATGTTTCGTTGCTGCTTGTTTTCCCCCTATTAAAGTTGGAAATTTTGTTGCTGATTGCGACGGATTCTCTTTCCTAGGTGACGTCTTCCCGCAGTTTTCACAGGTCGGAAAGGGGAACTTCGCCTGCCAAATTTGCATACCATATTTAAAGTGGGCCATACTCAACTCCCATCCACATTCTGCGGCAAGATCAAAACAGGCAACCACAGATGCGATTTTAGATGGTACAGCAAAACTGGAGTTCTCTGGGATTGTTCAAATGCATGAGCATAGTTTTTCAAAGTGCCACTTGGAAGCCAAACGTATCTGGCGAGAGGAAAAAGTGGAACAGACGCGTTTCCCAACAAATAAGGGTCAACGAGCGAAGTCTAAGCCCATTTACGATTTCTTCAAGAAGACAGCGAATCCTTTAAACTAGCTGGGACCTCAGAGCCTCAACAATCAGGGTTAAAACAAGAAAAGGTCAGATGTTTATACCTTTGGGACTCTGAGGTCGTTAAAGAATTTTCAGATGATGCTCAAATTAGAAGATGTACGACAAACAAGCTCTTTCAAGAACGATTAAAGAATGGCTCATTAAGCAGTTGCAAAGGTGTTCCTGGACATAAAGAATGCTCCACGTACAGCGGCTGGAAGAATAAACATGGAGTCGAAGCAGCAATTCTCAAGGATGAAGCTCACCGTAAGTCAAGATCGATGTACGTCCCCGTCTCAAAAGAGGTCGTTGTAAATGGTAAAACTGTCCACATCGCAGGAGGAATTAAAAGTCTTGATCCACCTTGCAAAGAAGAAGCTTCTTCGTCCGGTAAGCATCCATACACCTGCGACAACTGCTATCTTCAGTTACGCGAGTTAAAAGATACACTTCGTCATAGAAGATCGGGTAGCCTTGCGAACAAGAGAAACAGGCTTGGACTTCAAGGATTTAACAAGCGCTACGCTAAGAAGGGTGAGGTCTCAAGCGCTCTAGACGTTGAGTCCAAAAGACGGCGCACTGCTGAAGCTAAAGTAAAGCAAATGGTTAGGATAGCCTTATCACCGAGAGAATGGGAAGATAGGCTGCATGATTCGTGTTTGAATGGGGAGGATCAGAGACTGGCGATCGACCTTGTACGTTTACTAAAAATGGGTGTATCGGAGAAGAATCCAATGCAGGTGCTTGTTATTCGGAACCTGGTCTCCAAGCTTAAAAAAGCTAACAACCATCACTACGTCCACTTGGTAAAAGACATCAGTGGTCTTTTCAAAAACCAGCTTGGACCGACTAATTATGCCCTTCTCGCTGACATGTTTGGTCTAGCAAGGGAAACCACCGCATCAAAACATGCCTCACGGTTGAGATTAGACCCTGGTATTAATATGGAGTCCATTGATTTAGCAGCAGAAACCTTTAAAGGCCTTCCCATAAACGAAGCTAGTGACGGTGCTAGATGTCTGCGTTTCCTAGAGCCTCGAAAGTTAAAAGACGACCAACCAGTACTTGTAGGACATACATGGGATCCTAACGTTGACACCTGGCCTCAAAACATTCCCATTCCAAGGAGAGATGAAAGCAAGAAAGATTCAGACGACTTCGACGCAATGAAGAGGTTAATAGACAACCTTATCAAAGACGAAAACCTGTCTAAAACTGTCTCTGTACACAACTTAACAGCGCTGGCGTCCTTAGAAAAGCCAACAGTTATAACTTGCATGTGGCCAACACCTGATCGTGGTTATACGGCAAAGCATCTTTTGAAGTATTGGGAGGAGCTGAGAAAAGCCTGCTATTACGATGGCACCGGCAATGTTCGCAAAACACCACTGAATCTGATTGGCTATTCCACCGATTCCGCGGGCTTCTCTTTGGGTGCTGCAGTCCAACTCATGACCCCAACCCCTTACGAAATTCAAAATGGAGTGCTTTATCTTGGCCTTGGTATTGACGAGGAGATGTTTGCGTCACCTTACTACTGGCACCTTCCAGCCATCGCTTACTTGGATTACGATCATGAGCAAAGATTGTTTTTAAAGAATTTAAAATACGAGACGCGTGACCTGACCTTTTGGGAAGAAGATGGGAGGACAACACGTGTAGCAACGATACGACACCTTCAAGACTTAAAGCACCGCTGTCAAGTTCTGGGACTAGACTGTGGCTTCAATGCATCAGACTTGCTTTTAATTTATTTTTGTGACCAGAATTCCGACGCCTGTATGAGGTTGTTCACACCCCGCATCGCTGATCTCCTTGATGAACACGTACCTGGTTCTCAGGCAACTAGCCTGTACATTAGAGCTGTCCATCATTTGATTGAGCCATTTCGTGTTCCTCATTTTGGAACACCTAGAGACGTTCAAAGGTCTGTTTCGTGTGGGATAACCATTTTGCGGTTGTGGAGGAGAGTTCTGGAGCTAAAAAAAATGGCTCTTCATTCCAAGCCAGGGGCTAAAAACGATCCCACGAAGCGTGGCAAGTTCATCACGTATGGCTGCTACAAGACAGCGGAAATACTTTTTGCTGCAGGCACTGTCCATCAATTGGCCATGTTCTTACATTTCAAGGAATTAGGACCCGTTTGGGCTTCCCCCTACAATTCCGGGACGAAAACCACGGAGCGAATCATTGGCGAGATGCAAGGAAAGACAACAGAATTGCAGTCTCTCGATTCGCAACCAACCTTTGGAGACATGCTTGATCGAAGCTCTAAAGTACAGTTTAATCTGAATGCAAAGCAGCGCCTTTCCTTTGCTGGAGCTCAAGTGACGGCATCACATAAAAGGAAGAAATTAGCCTTTGCTTTCAAAGAGAGCCAACATACGAAGCAGTATTCCTATCCTGACAACTACGCGGATTTCAAAGAAGCACAGATTGAAGCACATAGAGATGGTGTGAGGGAAGGGCAGGCCCTTTTTAGAAAGTACCTACCTTCAGAATGTGTGGACCTGCTGAAGAAAACACAACATTGGGATAAGCCGTATACCTTTACAAAGCCACCAGGATATACTGTGGTACACAGTCAACCTTCTGAGGGCTACAATAAGCTTGACCGGTCCTTTGCTGACTTATCAGATGTTGAAGGATGCGAGAGAAGAGAGGACAGTGGGTGTGAGATTGAAGGGAAGAAGAAGGGGAAAACAACAAGAAGAAGACCGAGCATTGCCATCGACAAGCACTCGAGGAAAAAATGCATGCGAGCAAGGTGTGAATAGTATCCAAGGCGTGACAGGTGTTAAAGGACGCGAGACGAGAGAAAGCAAGAGGTGTCAAGAAGAGAACGAAGAAGAAAAGGAAAAGGAACTAGAAGAAGATGCTGTATTACTACAGACAAGTACTCCAGAAAGAAGTGATGTATGTGATCAAGATGAAGTCAAAGGCCATAAAGAACAAAATGTGGGTGATGATGGCATGGACAAAGGAGGAAGAGCTTGGAAGATAAGCAAGTATGTGGATGGGCGCTTAACGCACATGCACGTAAAGCAAGCGATCAAAATTCTTTTGCCTCGGGAGTACATATCACGTTCACGCCAGAAAAGGCATTGGGCTTCCAAGTATCTCCCAGGAAAAGAGCCTTTGAATCCAAAACATGACATATTTAAATACTGCGACGTTGCGCTAAAGATTGTCCAAAAAGGGAAGAAGAAATTTCATATTGGCCGGGTCGAGGCAATCCAGTTAACAAAAGATGGTTCAGAAATCACAAGTTTTCAAACGAAGGGCAAAGTGCCTGTACGGGTTCGATGCTCCCTGTACAACCATGAAGGAGGTGGTGTTTACGGGGTCCGGGACGATGTTGTTCTTACCAAGTGGAAATCAAATTCAAGCATCATCAATAAGGTAGTTCTCCAGCCAATACCTGGACAACGTTTCAAGTACACACTTCATCCCTCATCCAAAGACTATCTTCGCAAACTTGGAACTGTTTCTGCCGACTGCAGTGAAGATGATTCGTCGCCCCTCGCAGTAGAAGACGACAACCAAGGCGACAACAGCAGTGAACTTGATGACGAGTTCTTTGAAGTTGAAGACGTATTAGACAGACGTCTATCAAAAGATACTCTCTGTTACGAATACAAAGTCCGGTTCAAAGGGTACGGATCCGAAGAGGACATGTGGCTTCCATCTTCATTCTTTAATCGACCGATACAATTTCAATCCACGTCAAAATCTGGACGTAAAAGGAAGCACAATCTCGATCCGGAAAATGCCATGGAGGTCAAGAAGAAGCGGATGAACAAGAGCGAACCAAAGGGACGAAATTCGAAAGAAGAAAGCTCTTTCCAAGACGAGAAGAAAGCTAAATTCAGAAATGAGCTCAAAAAAGAACAACAGTCGTCGAGTAGCGCGAAAGAAAGAAAGGAAGCTTTGGAGGAAAGGTCAACCTCATTGGACGTAAGCAGGCATCAAACCCAGTCTACGAAGCTTAGATCGAAGAAAAAACAAGCCAAAAATAAAGGGAAAGCTTTTCGTTCATCACTACAGTCTTTAAACCTTGCCCCAAATATCCAGAAGTCAGAAGATATGACTACGTCTAAGGGTAATAAACCAGTAATAGCAAGCAAACATACCCCGACTATCAACTTGATGAAAGAGGTTAACGTTCCCTCAGTGGGCGGAACAGGTAAGGCGACAGTTGTGGGAAAAGCGAAAAGCTCAGCAGTTGGCCAATCAGGTATCCTTGAGACGAAGGAGGATGACAAGACAACGAAGGCAGAGAAGGAAGAAACCGATGTTCAGGAAGCCATTGTTATTGATGATGAAAAGTCTGAAGATTTTTCGATAGACATTGGTGTCTTGGTTGATGTTCGACGTCGTAACGACAGGTTTTTCTACCCAAGACGCATTCTAGGAGAGTCTACGTTTCCTGAGGTTGACCATGCGTTAGTGAACTACGAAATCTGCCATAGTAGTGATGCCGCGATTTCCGACCCACTCAGTGTTGAGAAACTGCCACCACTCTCCGTTCTCCAGCAACTAGATGGCGAGATAAGGAAGTCTGAAAACAAAGGTTCAATCGCGAAATTCCCTTTTTACGGAAATTTCGATTCAGAGGGTATTCGCATTCTACAAAGATTTCATCGGCTAAAAAGTTTGCGAACAGAAATTGCCTTTGAGAAGACGTGGTTGAAAACGGTGTTTGCAAATACGAGGCATGAAAAGGAAGTTACTGATGCACTTTTAGACCGATGGAATGTCGATGATTCTTATCTAACGTCGTATGAAAACTATAGAATCACATCGCAAGAGTTCTCTCTCCTTTGCGGAGAGAGATATTTGAGTGACGAAATTGTGAACTTCTTAATACAAAAGTACTGCGATAGAAAGAACCAATCGGAGAAAGCGTGCCACAACATATTGCTGCCATCATTTCTATCCTCAGGGTATGTCTTAAGGAATGTGGTGGAGAGCATATGCCTGCGTTATGACATGGAAAATGTAGATACTATGTTTCTTCCTGTGCATATGGCGGACGAGTGCCACTGGGGACTAGCTGTCTTTTCAGTCAAGGAACAGAAAATATTCTTTGATGACGGATACCACTGCCCAATACCAGACAACCTAAGAAGCCACGCAATCGAAATAATCTCCATCATGTACGAGACTACAAGAAACGAGAGATTTCAACCTGCGAAATGGCAGGAATTCAAAAGGTTCAAGATTGCTATGCCTGATCAGCCACATGGTAACGCCAAGTCAACAACTGGTCATGGAAGTTGTGGTGTCGCAGTCGTTTGTTCAGCTCGTGACATTTGTGCTGGGAGTGCCAATTTCACCTGGACATATCAAGATACACCCCGTTTGCGTGCCGAATTAATGACGGAGCTCCTTAATTTGTCTTAATGGTAATCCCCCGGTAACCCGACAGTCGCGATAAGCAACTGAGTTCGTTTTCGCGGATGTGAATTGGCAATCTTCCCATAATCTGAACAAGTAATTGAACGTTATCGCTATCGTTGAATCATGGAAACTATGAAACAACTTTATTACTTGGCAAAATGTTCAACCAGAACGAATTTTCGCTACATTTAAAAGTGAAACTTTAAAACTGTTTATACCAAAATGCGTGCGCAACGGTTGTCACGAGCCACCCAGAGTGTTTTAGCCTGCCATGCAGTCGTTTTTAGGAGAGCCCTTCTTTTCTCGGTTACGCTGAAATATTGTTTTGAATTTTGAACTTACGAACGAGACAATTTGAGTGGAAACAAAAGGAAATTAATATGCCAGCCATTTAAGAATAGAGTGTATAGACAATGTTAAAAATAGGTCATGATCAAAAGTATCAATGTTACCATATCAACAACACATCATTTATCGCTGTATAACGTCAGAACAAAAGGTATTTTTTCCCAGTTGTGTTTTTCTAAAATGTGGGTAATTTTTGTCATTAACAACTGCTTTGAGTATAATAATAAAATAAGTAAAATTGTGCTCAGCTAACTTTGCAACTAAAAAAAGTACTGTAATACCAACATTAAAAGCTGAATATATGACAGCAATCTTGTTGTGTGAGATACTTAATGCAGCAGGAAATATATTCAGCGACATTTTAATTTCTGTTTGCTTTTCCATACTGACACGGATCACAAAGCAATCTTTAATTGTCGTTGTTTCAATGAAACCTTTTTAATCAGTTATGGAGTTTTATCATTTAAGTTATAATTGCTATAACGGTTTCCTTTCTGTGTCTTCAATTATGTCATCGATCTATATTGGTAGGGATTTATGAGAAAATAGTCAAGAAATCGAACCACAAAACGTCATTTCATTCTCAAGTTGACGCAGAGAGAACCTAGTCCGTACGCAGGTATTCTATAAGTTTAAATTGTACAAAGGCAGATAAACCGAAGTTTTGGTCCTCCTATGAAATCACCGAAGAAAATTAAAATGTGGAAAGCGGCACCAACCAATGACCAACAATATAACCGTGGGGAAACTAGGTGAATGCGACATCAGTGTGAAATCGAATATTCCAGCATAGCCTAGAAGTATCATTTCCGAAAGATAGCCTGCAGCCATTGCAGTGCGGATAACGCAGATCCACGATAATCTCAACTATTCCGTAACACGAAACTGACAAAAAATGTAGAAAAGAATACAGAAATAATTTCCCTTTTTTCCTGAAAAAGAGGCCCATAAAATGGCCATCCTGGCTGGTAAAACCCTTAGGAAATAATTTCTCTGGCTAGCATAGCAATCGAATGTGCTAGTGGCTGGAAAAATGGAATACATCGAGCGATCCTGGCTAGAAAATCAATAATTCAAATTTAAGCTTGCTGGCTCTGAAGAGCGGTTATTTTTTGCCAGGAAAGTTAATAATCAACCAGAAATGACTCAGTTAATGATAAATAATACTTATCAGCAACAACTGATCCATTTTGGAAAAAATGTCGTTGGGTACTCCTGATTGAATATCGTGCAATGTTGCATGTACAGATCCGCGAGGGCCAAATCCGCTGTGACAAGCCCTTTGTCGAATATCTGTGGCAAGAATTGTAGCCATGAGCTGCAACAAATAGGACGCATCCCTAGGCCTTTCGACAATGCAGCAATCCAAGCTTTGTTTCAATATGATGGCAAATGATGGCATAAGATGGTAGATTGCAGATCACAAACGACCGCAGAGAGCACTGTTTCAGTATATCCTTGCAAAGCATGGTTTTAGTATTCATTTCGGCCAGAAGACATCGTCGAAACTACGGTCTGTGGATGATTTGTGGGTTCAGTCAGTGAAACTGTAAAATAACCTTTAAACAGAGTCGCGCCCTGATACAAATAGTCAGGGGCACCCAACGAGCAAAATCAACCAAAAGCTATAGAAAGGCATTTTTGGGGCGTTATGGTATTTGATGTCTGTTTAAAGTGATGTTTTCATAAGCTAGAAGAAATTCATCTGTTCGGATTCCCTAGCTGAAATTTTAACTGCCCGAAATGTTAGGGAACAAAATCTTCCTTTGAGAAACTGCAAGCTGAAATGAACTTTCCACGAACTTTCTAGGGAACTATTTTCTTTCCGAAAATGGTAGCTGACCTTTTTGACTGCCTAAAACAGCAATTACGACCTTTCCGAAAACTTCAGGGGCTATGATTTCCCAATTTCGAATATTTTAGGCCACGTTTTAGTTACGAAAATCCGAGTGCACTCTTTAATCGACGCCGAAAGCGCAAGGCGAATTACCCTTCACCGAACAGATATCTACCGAAACTTGTCGTTGGGTGCCCCTGAATAGTACCGTTTTCATTTCCAGAAGAAATGGTTCTACTGATCGTATGCTTACACATGATCACAGAACTGTTTGCGATCGTCTCCGCCGACATGAAACAAACAGGCTTTAGGGTTAGAAAAAGAAAAAACGAAAAACGAGGCAGACCAATACAAAAACTTCCTTGAACGTAACAATACAGTCTTGATTTTGGAGCGTTCTTAAACAAATGAGGGGAAAAATATGCTTATGTAAGCTTTCATTTTCCCTAGAATTGCCAATCCTCTAACCTTATAGCGACAAGCAAATGAGAAGTATTGCTGTAAGCAACTTTACGTTGAAGAAGTGAATTAACAAAGGAGTGTTAGCGAGTAGACTTACCAGAATTGTCAAAGCACGAGGAATGTCGGGCTTATGACAGTCTCACAAACAAATACAAAGCGAAGGCATCATGGGATAGGGAAACGTCCCTAACCACGGGAGTGGAACGCAATGTACGTCCCTCAGCTTACCAGAATCACCAGAATGTACTAAAATGATACCGCAACAAAACAGGATAACTGAACAAGAATGAAACTGGAATGCCACCAGAATAACACCAAATGATACCGACATCAACAGTAATCATTCTTAAAAGAAACGTTATAGTATCAACCTTCATTCCGAGATTTTGTAAACCTGCGAGAGACACATCAAGTTGTTGGGCTTAATAACTATGCTCTCGCGAGTTTGCCCTATGTGATCCATTTCAAATACTTCATGCAGCCACTTTGTGACCGCATCACTTTTCTTTCACTTTTTGTCAAGGTTTATATCTGAGAGGGGTAAAAATATTTCTCAAGCAAAATGGATCTTTTACCTCAGCATCCCTGTATCACATCTATACACTAGGCCGTTTGTAAAGCTTGCCAGAAGTATTTTGATTTTTTATTATTTAGCGGGGAATTGATCAGCTATTTGGACCTACTGAATTAAGGAGGCCCGTCATGTGTATCCGTTTGTTGTGCCTTTTCAAGTCACACCAAGTGAAGCGACTTCAATTGCTTTACATTTTACGTTTGTCACAGCAAACAGTTGCTTCAGTACTCACTAAAAACCATCTTACCTCAATATCACATCTATGCACAATTTACAGTATCTGTGGCCGCATGCAATAATTTGCACAGTTTGTCACAGCACTTCCAACGATTGCAATGGCTAAGTCATCGAAGCCTGAACTTGATATTGCTTTGTATGAGCTTTGGGGATACGGTGGTTCGCTGATGATAATGACTAAGATACCGATATAACAAGATACATCCGCTAAGACCGTCTAAATGCGGCATCTTATCCGCCATTTGTTCTTTGTTTGATCCACTGATCATGAGTTTGTAGCACCTGTCTTTCCTTAAAATCATACAATTCTCTTGACAAATTACATCCGGCAGGACTTCGTTATTTTGTCATGTTTCCGACATATAGAAGCTATCCTGCAAGCAAGCGGCCTTGTTTGACTCGATCGCGAGCGGCGAAGCGGCGACTGGCGATCCGACAAACGAAGCGACCGAGTCAGACACGCTGATCCGCTTGCTCGCAACCCAACGTAAAACAAATGCCAATCGTGTTGAATTGCATTTCTGCGAGGAATGCTGAGATTGTATCAGGTTTCACCAGAAAGCCAGCATCCCCACTCTGATAACACTGTGGAGTGAACACCGCCGACTTTAATGCTCTTGCTTGGAGCTCACCGAAGCGTGCCTCACACGAATTCAGTTCGCTGCTCTTTACCCCACTGTTTGACCATTTTGCCAGCTTTCATTATCTTGTTTATATCCGGATGTGATTGCTGGGATGCTCAGTCGAACAAAAGAATTCGTTTGTAACTGCCACGGTCGAAAAAGAAGAGAACGAACGACGGTGGGTTAATGTTTTTTTTTTTTTTGGCAAAAACTATTCGCGGTATGGTTAGCGAATTTGCATACTAGATCATCTGAATTCCCAAGGGATATCGCATTTGAGGTGCCCAAAGCACTGTGAGACAACGATACAAATAAGGCGGCCATTTTTATTTCTGGTGGAGGACGCAGTCTTGGGTAGCACCGACAAAGAGAATCATGGAAACCGAATAATTAGAACCTATATGCTATTTGTGAAGTGATGATATCGGCCATATTAAATCGTGCGGTGTTTTATGGATCATTTTAATTCGAATATTTGGCCGAGGGGTGCGACACCGGTCAATGTTTGCCTTTTGAAAATTGCAGCAAAATCAGCGTTAGGATATTAATTTTAAAGAACAGATCCCACCGAAAACTTGCCAAACTTGCTAATGGAACGTTGTTAAGAAAATGCAGAGTCATGCGCCTTATGCGAGCTTGCAACCGACCGCCGACCGGTTAGCTCAGTGGTAGAGCACCGGACTACCGTGCGGCAGGTCGCGGGTTCAAACCCCGGTCGGATCAACACTCAGGGTCTTTAAATAATTGAGGAGAAAGTGCTGCCTTTGTAAAAACATCTGCAAATGGTTAGACTTTCTAGTCTTCTCGGATAAGGACGATAAACCGTAGGCCCCGTCTCACAACTCTTCATAATTGATTCTGTGGGACGTTAAAGAACCCACGCACTGTTCGAAAAGAGTAGGGGACGTAGTCCCCGGTGTGGTGGTCTATCTCTACTAGAATGTGGTTACGGGAGAGGGATTTGCAGTTACGGGCCTACAAAAATTGGCGCACGCTGTTGTAGTGTCCCTGCCAGGTCTCTGGCGAAGCTAATAAAATAAAATAAATAAAATGAAACCTTTCATAAGCACCCATTTTAACGGTTCGAGTACCCTTACAGCGACTACCGAGTGGCCAGTATTGCTGTAAACAACTATAAACAACTTTGCATTGAAGAAATGAATTAACAACGGTGTGTTTTTGTGTAGACTTACCAGAATGAACTGTCAAAGCACCAGCAATTTCAGGTTTATGACCGGTCTCTTCACCAATATCACGGCTACAGTTAGTTCACACACACTGACACTGAGAATGCATCTCAATTTACCAGAATGGCACAGGAGTAAAACTGGATAAACTGGTATGAAACCGGTATGCACCAGAATGCTATCAAATGATATCGAAGTGAGAATCACATCATGTGACTCCTTTCGAATAATTTATGTGACAATATTTTATTACTTTACTCGTCTTTTGTGATCACCTGTCGCGTAGATGTGATCTTTAAAATATGGCGGAATTGTAAGATTTTAAGGACTTTTGAGTGGATCTTTACCTGTAGCTGCGACTGAATCGCAACTATTTTTAAATGGGTACCACCAAGAATAGAGTTGACGAGAAACATGATCTTCAAGATCTTACCTTTGAAAAACACTCCATCGCGCCATTTTAGTATGGAGGAGCACGTTCGAGGACTTTCATCACAGGATTAAGGCCAAAGTTGACGGAGAATGCGAAGGGTACCTGTGAAAAAATGCTGATGTCTATCTTATACCTTCAAAGCCATCACAGTCTTTCAAACCAAGGAATATTATAAAGGCTGGATTTTTGTTTTCCTTTGCATTCACCCTGAGCCCGTCAGGGGAGGTCCGCGTAAAGAAACTTTCAGAAAACGTGTTGTAAAGTCGTAAACAATTCGTTTTCACGGAAGGAGCCGCCATCTTTTGTTTATCAAGGTCATTATGTCATGTAATACTCCGTGTATTGTCCTTCGATTCATGTATGGTTTTCACCTGACTAGGCGCGGATCCAGGGGAGGTGAAATGGGTGAATTTTTACCCCCCTTTTTCTGAGCCCCCTTCTTCCTTTTTTTTTTTTTTTTTTTTTTCTTATCCCTCAAATATTGAAATAACATTTGATTTCTCTGATTCCTCTGATTGAGGTGGAGAAAATTCACCCCCATTTCAAAATACTGGATCCGCGCCTGCTGACGTCATAAAAAACCAAAATTCAAAAGTAAACAGACTTGCACTTTTATCTTCATCACGTAGAAGACATTTTACAAATGTATCTGCTTACATGTTTTCAGCTCGGTAGCTTGCTTTATTTTGAAAATAGAGCAGTTTGAATTTTAGCGTTTTTTACCGTGCATGACATAAAGATGACTGCTCACAAGCATGTCACTTACATGAAAACACCGATTCACCGTGTGTTTGTGAGGTTTAAAAAGCCAGCATGGTGAGAGAAGCGTTTGAAAGCTCAACAGAGAGAACAAAGCCTTTGAGATAGCTAAAGTAAGAAACATGTGTTTTAACTCGTTTCCGACCGCCATCGTGGCGTCCCTCAGAGAGAAGCCGAGATGGCGTACCATCCAAAACACTAAAATTTTGGGTGGTACATTTTTCCGAATAACTCGAGTACGGAATATTGCACGGCCCTGAAACTTTGGAATGTTGTTTATCTATTAGTCTTCTATAATATCATAATTTGGGATTAAGAGATGTAGAATTCGGTATTTTACGGAACTTTCTCCCGATCACTGCAATCAAGCCGAGAGCAGCCGTTTCAAAATAGAGAGAATGTAGTAGATCAAATAACGTGCGTGACGTCACACAGTTCGGATGGTCTGCCTGTGATTCTACTTGAAAAATACATGCAAACTCAGCGTAATATTTTTCTAATTTGCATTTACCCAACCAACTGCTTGGAAGGTGAACCTTCATTTAAAAACAGGTTCGGGTTGAAATTTCAAATTAAAATAAAACAAACATAGCAGAAAATTAATTTTGCGGACTGTTGCTACTAGAGGCAGAGACGACTTGGAAAATACATGTTCATCTTGGAAACCTTGATGAAAATACAGTGAGAACTTTTGCACGGACTTGGTTATTAAAACAATTTCGCAAAAACGGTAGAACTATGTTTTTTTCCAACTTTAGAGCAACAAGTCCAATATTCATTTTCGCCAGCGAAGCGAAATGTTTACTTTTTCGTTTATCATATATGCAGCATGGGCAAAAACAAAACTGTAGATGATGTTTAACATTTCACAGATACCTGTTATATACTTAAAATTCGCTAGGATCGAATGCAGTAAACGTGTAAATATAGCTAATTTGCATATGCATTTCCCCAACCAAATGCTTGGCAGGTGAACCTTCATTTAAAACAGGTACGCGTTGAAATTTAAAATTAAATAAGACGCTCGGGAAGCGTTTACTCCGGCCATGGAACTTGGTGTGTGGTCCGTGGGTTGGGATCTGAATTTCCCGCTTGTATAACTGACCGGGTCGTGTCGTTTGGTTTGTTTAGAGTAGGAATTTCCGAATTATAAAGATGATAAGGGTTAGGGTGTATTTCAATGTATTGAAAATAGGTCGGTCATTATAAACAATAATAACAGTTTTATTGCTTTAAAGAAAACAAAATAATAGGCATAAAGCAATGCCATCGTACTAGTATGTAGAACAACATTCTTGGTTTGGTCAATACAAAATAGAAAGCAGGTGAAGTCATGTACGTACTTGCTGCCGAAAGATAACAAAGGTCGTCTTCGTGTTATGGAAGGATACCTCACAAATTAATGTGATCTGGTAAGCTCAAGCCACTCTAAAGGCCCTAACGCCACATGGTAGCAGATTCAGTATTTTTTACCATGCAACTTTAAAAAATTATATCTCTGGTGTTATTTACAGTTCCATATAAAGCTATACCTCATTGGAAAGGGCAAAAATTAAACTTTCAGAAAAAAAATATTTCGGTCCCAAGAAACCCATAATATTCTGCAGAAAAAATTAACAATAAAATATTTCTGCATAATTATTCTAAAAAAATTTTAAGAGCTGCATTTTGCCAGGAATGTGGTCTATTTTGTGTAATATGGTAGAAACAGTTTTTTTTCTTCAATATCTAAGCAAAATAGTCCGAGAATCGTTGGAGAATATAACGCGACTTGGAATTTTATAAAAAAATTTTCAGTAGCGCTTATCAGATTATGCTAATCGGATTAGCCTAATTAGCATAATGAAATTCTACACTTCGGCGTCACCTCGTGGTCTAGGGAGTTTAAGAAACTAGGACGCGACGGCAACGAAACAGGAGTGCTCGATGGAGCCGATCTGCAAAATAACCGCTCTGCAGGCCGATTTGGGGCTCGCTGGCAAAATGTTTGCTGAAATAAAAATCTTGCTGGCAGTGTTATTTTAACGAAATCTTGCTAGAATTTGTGTCCGTAATGAGTCTTACTGGCTGACAGGAATCAAAACACGTTATTTTTGGCAGTTGTCTTATTTCAGTTTTCCTGCTGGCTGAGAGTATTGAGGGCGCACTTTTATCTGCGTGAGACTGAAAATAAAGTTAATGAGAAACAAACTGTCCTTGGGCTCGTAACGCAACTTTCAAGAGTCTCAACGTATTGAATAGCATGTGCTGTCAGTTGGCTTCGTATTTTGGTGGATTTTTATCTGCGAGAAGATAGGACTTCGGGGAAAAAGCTAAAAGTAAACAACACGGGATACAGATAGAAGCCTACTGCCCGTCTTGGGAACGATCTGACATCCGAAATAAACCATTCGACATGCCCAAAAATTAAGTTAAAATCAATACTTAGCTGCCTGGGTATTTTTCTTTCTTACGCGACTGCAGGCAGGCAAACTGGAAAGATTCCACCCATGCTGGCTGGCATTTCGTGTTTGTGGCATTTTCAACTTTGCTGGCTCGTTGAGAGACGACACGCTCGTAGCTGGCTGGGATTTTTATTTCTCAAACGTTTTGCTCGCTGGCATTGAAGAGCGGTTATTTTTTTGCCAGGAAAGTTAAATATTAACGAAGATTGGCAGAGGGACACTCAGCTAGTGTTTAGTACATCGTACGATAAAAATTCTCAGAAAAGGTCGTTGGGTACTCCTGACGAAAACGTCATTTCAAACTATATCCTCTCGTTATTGTAGCACTTTCGCGATTATTCCAGTGTGTTCAACTTGTAAAATGTCGGCGAATTATTCAGGAACTAAATTTCCATGACCGGCGTTGAAGTAAAGAAAAAGAAAGAAAAATTTGCATCATGTGCTCACGTTCTCGCCAAAACCTCAAATTTGTTCATTTCACGTTGTTGTTGAGAACGTGAACCATGATGGCAAATTTTTCTTTCTTTTTCTTTACTTTAACGCCGCTCATAGAAATTTAGTTCCTGGATAGTTCGCCGACATTTTACAAGATGAACAAATTGGAATAATTGCGAAAGTGCTCTAATAAAGAGAAGGTATATTTTGAAATGACGTTTTCGTTGCCGTCGCGTCCTCATTTCTTAAACTCCCTAATTACTTTACAAAGACGCTTTGTTTTTTAGGTTTTCCATCGAAATATGAGTTAAAGACAAGCAAACAAGAGTTTTCTGATATAAATCATCAAAATAAGCAAGGACTGGAGGGCAAATAGCTAAGCGAAGGCCAAACGGGAAGCAAATCATTGCATTTCAACAACATGTGCTGTAGACTTAAGCCGGTTACAGACGAGCAAGTTTTCCTTGATAAGTTTTGACTTGACAAACTTTATTTGCTGGTGTGTAAAGGCAAAATTGTCAAGTTTTCCCTTGACAAGTGCACTTGTTCAAAAACTAGCATGCTAGTTTTTGAACAAGTGCACTTGTCAAGGAAAAACTTGAAACATTGCAGAACTTGTTCGTCTGTCGGGTCGACAAGGAAAACTTGTCAAATAAAATGTTGTCCGCTGTGTAATTGAATTGCTGGCTACAGTGAATACTTGCCAAATCGTTCGTTCACACCAGCAAATAAAACTTGGGAAGGCAAAACTTGTCAAAGAAAATTTGTCGTTCATAAATATGAGCAAATAAAAATTGTCAATGACACTTGTCAAGGAAAACTTGCTCGTCTGTAACCGGCCTTAGCCGAATCGGCGATCGGCACGGAAAGATTTTTACTCTATTCTTACCTCGATTTTCGCGTTTATTTTGCTTGTTATCCTCCAGAATCCTTCCAAATAACTTGCTTGACTTGGTTTTGGTTGAAATTCGTCGATACAAGCTTTCATTCTTCGCCAAACGAGCCATAAAATTCACTCGCTTCGTCCGCCATTGATCGGGAATTTTCAAAAAATCGTTGCGTGAAGCTCAAAACTCCCCGGGGCCTGGAACTAGGCATGTAATTGGCTAAATCTATTAACTTTCTGTGGGCCAAATGTGGGGGGAATCGGAAGTAACGCAATTTTTTAATGATTTTTTTGAGTCATCGATGAAATTCATCGAAATTTAAAGGGCCGGTAGACAAAGGTTTAACCCTTAAATCTACCGAAGCAAAGATTGAGCCCAAGCATTACCAGCCATGGACAGCTGTTTCGGCCTTTTTAGGCCTCATCAGCATGGCATAGCTAATGCTCAGGCTCAAGTACCCACATATAATAAAACAAGCAATGAAAACGTAAAGCTTGTGGGATGTGGCTGGAGTGACAAGGATACTTCACAAATTAATGTGATCAAGTAAGCTGAAGCCACTCTAAAGGCACTAAGTCCACAAGGTAGCGGGCGTTACCCCTTAAATCTACCAAAGCAAAGATTGAGCCCAAGCATTAGCAGCCATGGACAGCTGTTTCGGCCTTGTTAGGCCTCATCAGCATGGCATAGCTAATGTTAAGGCTCAAGTACCGACATATCCATAAAACAAGCAGTGAAAACGTAAAGCTTGTGGGATGTGGCTGGAGTGACAAGGATACCTTGTCACTCCAGCCACATCCCACAAGCTTTACGTTTTCACTTCGTGTCATGGAAGGTCGGTCATATGAGGTGGAAAGATGTTTTCAAAGCTCACGTTTCTCTTTCATTTTTTTTCTGCTAAAGATGCTTCCATGCGATATTTAGGAGGTCTTTCAAGCCATATCTCGAATCTTAAGCCGTTCAATATGCGTGAACCTTTCCCAAACATCCACCGGTCAGCCTAAACAATGCTTAGTCATTTTGGAATAAATACAGTAGTGGTCATTATTACAGCGTCTGGTACAGATAACTGAGATAACCCGGGTTCGACTCCTCCGCGGATTTTTTCTCTTTTTCTGTTGTTTTTGTTTTGTTTTGTTTGTTTGTTTGCTCTTTTGTTTTTTTTTTAACAAGTATTATTGTTATCCATGCATATGGTGGAGCTGTATAAATCAATTTTGCACTTTGAAAGGGATGTGTTGATAGGGTTCTATGGATATTCACTACAAACAAATAAACTCCAACATCATGATAAGCCGGAATGCGTCCGAAGTAACTTAAGGACAGACTTTTCTTAAGCGCTAAATTAGGGATACACAGCCGTATTTTTTGGCCTGCTTTTTTGGACAACATGCACAAGTGAGCTGTTTCACCGGAATTCTACTCGACTCACTATGACGCCGAACTGAGCAGCCGGATTTCCCACTCATAATGACGATAAAGTATAGATGTTACTGTAGATTCAGGGCAACAGTAATTACGGCCATCACTAACTTGTTTCCATAGCAATTCTGTCCCTCAGATTCTAAAAAATGCATCTCAGTTTGCAGTCGACTCAATTTTTGTTCTCGTATTCAGTGTACATTATAAGTTTGGCTTTCACTAGCATTCAAGCCTTATTGTAATCGACTGATTCGAGAATGTTGCAGTATTTGGGAAAAAGTTGCAGAGCAACTGAAATAACAAAGAATACACAAGACTCAAGTTTACCTTGCTACAACTAGTCGCTCTGTAATGACGTCTAGATCGAGCACACAGCCGAATTTATGACTCCGTCCCTGGCCCAAAGGGCCTGGCCCGAAGTAACAAATTAACATAAATTAAACGTAATAATTTCTTCAGTTGCCTCATCACGGAGAATGGTGTTGCCTTCGGGTTTCGTTGGCGTTTTCACGACCTAGCACTGAAATAAATTGTCAACGCCAACACCTACACAAGGAAAAATGCGTTGGCGAAATGCGTACCACTGTGTACGTACACCGAGAAACTGGTATTGTTGCAAGAATGAGGATCCGCGTAATGCGGATGCATATATAGGTGTTGCATTAAATCCGAATTAATGATGCAGGACGTACCTATATGTAAAACTGGCCTTGCGTGCTTGATTGTCACAGAATTATTTAGTTTTTGTACAGAAAACGAACGAAAAGAGTACAGATTTCCCACGATATTGCACAGATGATTATTTGTATAGCAGGAAAAACCTGTTTGACAGGTCGCCGCGTCAACAAAAACAAAATGGACGATATTTTGCCAAAACATTTACTAAGTAAAAGCGTGAAGGGATTTGACTGTTTTCCTAACTTCCATAACTTTGAAACCTCAGTCACATCTATTAACCATTGGCGATGTCAAAACAAAACTAGCGTTAACGGCACCGGGTTCGAGCCCTGGTTTATGGCCAACATTTGCGTTCTTTCGGAACATTTCTCTATAAATTGACGTGTTTAGCACATTGAAAAATTTCTGTAACAGTTTGCATTGAAGCAGATGTCACTTTCGTCCTTGTTGTCCTGAAAAATGTGTATTTATACACCGATTTTTATATAAAAGAAAGGTTTTGAGAACCACGCGCGAAACTAAAATTTTCAAGCGGCAGTTGTTTTACAAATTGGTTTGACAACTTGACGTTTCCTTAGCCAATCATAGTCTTGCCACGCGCGTGTCACGGAAAACCTCAGTCACACGTTCTCCACATAACAGCTTCCCTACTAAAAGTTTAGCGCTTGAAAGTTGGATGACAAATATCTTATGAGATGTTTTAGTGTGTTGTATCGCTGAGTATTTGTACTCGTTGTATATATTTTGACTTGCAATACTGGCTCGTCAAAATACAGCTCAACTCGTAAAAATGCTTGGCGATACCACTCACCAAAAGTATAGCCTGCATACAGGCTCTTTATTTGGGCAACACAGAGAGGATTTTTGCCTCGATTAATGGCGCACGGTCGAAAGCAACGAGATTGGGGCGAGCGCAAATCCCTTAGCATTTGACCGAACGCCAACCCTAAGTGTTAACCTCTCTGAATTGCCCAAATGAAGAGCCTGTATGCAGGCTACTAAAAGTATAAATCTACAAGCTTTCTAACACTCATACCGTTCTCTGATTGGCTACGCTACTTTAATTAAAAACTGGCCAAAATGGCAAATTTGGGCTTTTGAAATATTGTCACAATATCTTTTCCCATGCTGGCATTTCAAAGACACACGATTAAGTCAGCTTATTTTATACAGTACTGCATTACAAGTATACCCTTGATATAGACAAGACAAAGATGTCGGAATGCGCAAGAACCAAGAACGTGTTGCGTTAATCTAGTCACGTAAAAAAGAGTTTGATATGTTACCGTATTACACTTGTTTATTTGTTCTAAGTGAAGCTTGATGAAGCTTTATTTAATCTCGGGATTGATGAGGTTGGTTAGACCTCTAGCAAAGTATGCTAATAAGCCGAGAAAGAAAGAAACGGTAATCCAAAAACTTATTTACAATATAAAGCCTAAAAATTACATGACATAGCTATATACAATAAAAAGCCAAATTACTCAATAGAACATAGATATTAAATAGATATTATATAGAAATTAGCTAAAACCTTAGCTGTCGAACCGCTTTTTTAAAGACTGACAATGAGCTTAGGGATCTTAGGGTATCAGCGATCTTGTTCCAAGTAATAGCCGCCAAGTACTTTATTGAGTTCCTGCCATAACGAGTCGTATTAAGTTTCGGTACTTGCAGCTTTTTAACCCCTCTCAGATTTTTGATGTTGTCTCTTAACCTGAAATAGGTCTCTCAGATATTCAGGTGGATAACAATAACAATAATTAGCAAATTCTGGATACGTCGATCCACAAGGCTGTAACTAATACGATCACAAAGAGTGCTAGTTTGTGAAGACTCGTCACTATACAAGTAACGAAGTGCTCGTTCATGCAACCTACCAAAGTACTTTTTATCATGACGGCAGTCTGGTGTTTTAATAGCCGGGAATGTTTTAATCCTGTTATTTTGCTTGCTTGAGCAAAGCAGTTTAGCTCTAATGGGTTGAAATGTCTTTCACAAGTTCATTTCGATCAAGATCACTCAATTTCACCACTGTTTACACGAAGAACCAGACGACTTTTACCGCGTTACACTTATCATGCAATTATCCGGCCTTGAACAGCCTTGTTTAAAGATGTCACATTCGATGCTTCCTTTACCTCTGTGTTTCACGATTCATCTATGCTGAAAACAAGAAAAACTAGCCATTATATATGATGCCGTATAACTAAAATAAGAAAACCTCCTTCATCTTCTGAAACCAAACATTTCAATTTCTAACTCAGTTCAGGATCGATACCTGGTTAAGCCAGCTGACATGTTGATCAGCGTGATCCACGAATCGAAAGCCAAAAAAAAAATAATAATAAACAAAGTATCGTGACAAAACTATTGAGATTACTCCTAAAAAGAATCAAGGAGCGCGAGCAAACAAGCTGTATGACCTACAAAATTGTATTATTCTCCAATAAGCGCCCGGGCGCTTATTTAAAAATTTCGACCAAAAGATAGGGTTGTCCAATACACACGCACTGTATCGATCCGTATAATCGACGTGTCGGTCCGTACGGATCGTACGAATCGTAAACCTTGCAGTCGCTCCGTATAGAGTGGTCTACGCTCCGTGAATTTGCATCTCATTAGCTTCTCATTTCATGGCGATTGATCGGAATGGGTGATCATACGGTTTGTCTACAGCCGTACGCATCGTACTAAGCGTAATCCTGGCAGTCACATGATCCATAAAGAGTGGCATACGCTCCGTGAATTGCTTCTCATAAGCATCTCATTTCATGGCGATCGATTGGAGAGGGTGATCGTACGGTTTGTCTATCCGAATGGATCGTACGGAGCGTAAACCTAGCGGTCAAATGATCCATAGAGTGGCATACGCTTCGTGAATTGCATCTCATTAGTGGGACTAAGAACATTTTCTTGGATACTGTTGGTTTGGGTGCTCATACGGTTTGTCGATCCGCACGGATCGTACAGAGCGTAAGACTGGCAGTCGATTCGTAAAGAGTAGCGTACGCTCCGTGAATTGCATCTCATTACTGGGACTACTGGATATTTTCGTAGATACTGTTGATGTGGGTGGTCATACGGTTTGTCGATCCGTATGCAGCGTAAACGTACCTTTCCACATAAAGATGACATTACAATAACGATATTTCAATGTAAGATCATCCACAACACTTTTGCGACCAGAGTAAACCTGTTCAGAGCCAAATTTGTGACAATAATTTGTCCCAAATGCTAGCTATCTGACATACACTCTTTAGATCACATGTTCCCACGCCGCTCCTCTTCAATTTCTTTTCGGGAAGAATTTTCAAACTAAAATCACTCACTCTATCAAATAGCACGATTCTATATGAGGTTTTTGAAATTTTCTATATACTGCAGTTGCCTATATGACCCAAAACTCACTTTCGACAGTTTTCTTACGCGTCTACGAGAAAAATACAACATTCAAAAAGAAATAGCTATATTTTTGTTTTGTTTTGCTTGTTTGTCTGTTTCGTTTTGTTTTGTTTTGTAAATTAGGTTAGTATGTTGGTTTGCCATTGTAAATAGAGTTATCTTAAGTTAATAAAAGTGTGTTTAAAAAAATAAATAAATGAATGAATCAGCTTCCAGTACCCTGGCTCGGCCGTAATGTTATAACTTACGTGGCAACTTTTATCACTTTGCGATCAACAGCAAAGTGATTAAATCATAGTACATTTGCAAAGATAATATTGATAGAGCGCTTTTCAATTAAGTGTCGTAAACCAAAACCAAAGCAATTACTCTGACCAATCACAACAGAAGTAAGCAGCGCCATGAGCCAATCAGAATACGAAGCAATTACTTGTAGCAGGCGCAAAGCGCGGGAAAATGCGCGTGTGCAAGTCATGATTGGTTTTGGTTTTGCTTCTCGTTGGTTGAGAAAGTGACGCGAGTTTTGCTGGCCAATCACAGAACGAAGCAATGCAAAACCAAAGCAAAACGAGAATTACTTTCGACACTCAACTGAAAGCCGCTCTAGTTTGGGGGGTAAGCGCAAGGCTAACAATACTGGTTGCATAAGTTGCGTTCACAACTGCCAGGATCATTCTTCATGTGACTTCATTTCCGCAGTTCAAATATGATTTATTACATATACATGATTCACACTATTCTCTTCCACAGGAACATATGAACCCACAATTGACCTGCTCCCAACGCCAGTGGCTTCATAGCTCAATTGGTTAGAGCATCGCACCGGTATCGCGAGGTCACGGGTTCAAACCCCGCTGAAGTCCTGAATTTTTTTCAGGTTTCTTTTCGCAATTGCATAAATTGCGTTCACAACTGCGAGGATTATTCTTTAGATGAATACTGGTTACTTAAACCGAGGCCTTATGTGCTCTGAACATGCAAACAACAAGTGAGGGACCCACCGACCGACCAACCGACCGACTGACTGTAGCTCAATGTAGAGATATTGCAAACCTGCAGTAGTTTGGTGTGCGAAGAAAATGCAGCACAACTCCCTAAAGCAAGCGAAATACTGAGCTCCTCTTCACTCTGCACCCGTGCCATTATGTGCTTTTTTGTAGATCTGAGTGGCTCGCTAAGCTTTTTACTAAGACGCCCAAGCACTAACTAAAGGCTTTATAAACCCTACCTGGGATCCAGGTCTTCACAAAGTGGGTTCTAAATATTCCGTATTCCAATAAGAAGAGCTTCGTTACTTTTCTTCCACACAATGACCAACCAAACAAAACGAACGGAAGTCACCCCGTTCCCAGGCTCTCCACTGGAGCGAGGAAGAGAGAGAGAAAGAAAAAGAAAAATAAGATTGACGAGAAGTGCATACTATTTTGGTATGTAAGCCATTATTGAGTTCCTTCGAAAGTCTGCTTCAGTGCTCACGATAAAGCTGTCAAGTGTTGGCAATTTTCTAATGCAATCCCGAGGTGAGGGCGTCAAGGCTGGTCAGCTAACAGATGTTCTTCAGTTGAGTGGATGAACCAGTCCGCAATGATCGAAATTTTCTGATACGTGACAGGATATATTGCACCGTCATCACCACCAATATGTTTGGTCATTGATGTGCTTCATTATCAAGCATTTTGTTTACACAATAGCCTAGTTTATTAATGTGCGCATTTTCTTTTTGGGGTGCTAGATTAGCCTTCATCTGGATGATTAAATGATGCCAAAATTTCTACTGATTGGCGACAGGATGGAACCGCCGAAAGATGCATGGTTGGAGGGAATTGTTGGAGCCGGTTCTTTAGTGTTTACAGTATGGCAATCAGACAAAGGACTACTGGATAAATCGTTGTTTGTTCACGGTATTTGACTCAGTTCAAAGACACTAGTTAGAAGTGCAGGAATGCGATCAGATAAATTTCACTGAATTTGCTTTCGTTTGCGTTTGTTTGTTCGCCCAATGCAAAACAGTGTTTTAATTATGAAAATACTTAAAACGTGCAATGAATTGCTTCAATTGGAAACCAAAGAGATTCAAATGCGGAACGACAGGGAATTAAGAAATTAAATAAATGTGCTTCTCAAGCACATTCCTCGATAAATCGCCTGTAAACAATGCATGTCTGCTACTTCACCTGGTGTACTTAAAAGTTGCATACTTGGAACTATGTTTGATGAAAACTTAAGCCTTGCAGAGAACAAAATTTAAATTCTCGGCGGCAGTTACCTTGCATGCAATGCAATGTTTCCTCGTCGGATGGTCCGCATGGACTTGATGTGGCCGCCCACCTGTCACGTCAAACACATTGATTGGTTGACAGTGTCAGTTAAAGCTCATTGCTTCCTTGCTTGTGGTGCACAGCTCAGCGCCTTTGGAATACAAGACCAGCTCTGGAAACCACCGGAATATTGTTTATATTCGAAAGTGTCAATAGTGAAGTCAATTGGCGCTGCGTTAATTAAAGTCGTAAAGCGCATAGTTTAAATGCCAGTTTGAACTCCCATATTTTGTTAAATTCGTTTGTGTGGTTACTATTTTAGTTAGGGATGAAAGCATGCTTCGTATTTCATACGAGCAAATGCTATATACTGAACAATTCAGATCTTTCATGAATCATGAGGCAAGGCAACGTTAGGAACATCATGGACTGCATTGATGTTCAAACATGATTTACATATCTAATCACGCAAACACTCAGCTGAACACTGCGTATGACTGCACAAGCTTGCTTTATTACCCGGGCTGCGCGCGTCTCGCGCGGCGCCCGGGTCATAAACTACCGACGGTTCTTCTTTTTCGTCGTCGAGTATCATCCACAAATGGCACTTCCGGCGTTTCTGCGCAAGCGCTAACTATTTTTAACAACAGTGATGCGTGTTGTCAAACAATATGTTAAGAGAAGTGTCTATGCGAATGTTTGGAAGTTCAACGGCGAGAAGAAAGTTTTTAATATGAGTAAACTTAACGGCAGATGGACTGCCGTGTTTCCCCGTGTCTGCTTCAGTAGACAGCGAGTAGTCTCTAATTTTGGCGACGGATTGTGGGGGCACGTGCGCGCGCGAAGTTGCGAGGAGACGCGACGCGAGGGGAGCGCCAAAATTTAGAGACTACAGACAAAGGGAGTTTGACCTTTCACGGCCGAGTGATTCGAGTGTAAATCTCATATCAACAGCAAGAATGATGCCTGTTGTCACGTATCGGAAAACGTCGATTCACCTTGTGTCTTTGAAGTCTGAACAACTAATATGTTATGACAAGTGTCTATACGAATGTTTGCAAGTTCAACAGCGAGAAGAAAGCTTTTAACATGACCAAAATTTAACTCCAGATGGACTGCCGTGTTCCCGTATCCGCTCCATAGAGATGTACATTTTGTTGAATAACTCAAGTACGGGATATCACACACCCCTGAGACTTTGACAGGTAGTTTATTTACTATTTTGCCACAATATCTCAATTTCTGGACTTTAATTTTTGAATGATAAGCGATTATATTTTACAAATGTACTAGCGTCCCTTGAAACTGTCCAGAAACGTTCCTTTCTTGTGTTTCAAATAACCCTGGATTGACGTATTTGTAAACAGTTTCACTCTGCTAATTAATTTTCTACTCACATTTCACCGAGACGCCATTCACATTTATGTGAAAAAATCCAACATCGTTCGATAAGCGTTTCCTTTCTCAAACAATTATCCATCGAAGCGAAAACAAGTGTGCTTAGTTTTTTTTTTTTTTTTTTGGAATCAATACACTATTTTTATCATCTTGCATAACGATAAACCTCTGTGGTCTGAAGGTCATTGTTCCTGCCTGTGACGCAGCTAACCCGGGTTCGATGTCGTTTAGTGGTTTATATCACGGGCTTTATTTTTTCTGTTTCTCTTTTTCTTGTTCTTTTAGAAATATTTTTTACAAGTGTTATAATTATTGTGCTCAATGGTTGAGCTGTATTTTAGAGGAATATATGTTGATAGGGGTCTAAAGAAATAGACTCCAACACAAGCTAAACACAATGCGTCCGATGTAAGAAAGACAGACTATTTTTTTTGTTTAGCACTAAGTTAGGGATACAATACTGTTTTTTGCAAGCCCGGGTTTAGGCTAACTGTGGCCTCTTGTTTGTTTTGGTTGAGTGACTACAAGTTAGAATTTTAAAAACTTGAGGCTCTTTCAGGTTTCCTGTATTCCATCAATTCAGTCCAGTCTGGTACGAATGAATACGCATAAAACCAACACGAGAATTCCGTATAATATTTATTATATATATTCTGAAATAAAAGATACAAAAGACACGATTCGGGACTGATTTCCTAAGACATTCCATACATGTTTGGGGCGTCTGATACAGCTCATTTAGACTAAAAAGGTGAAATTGCAACAACAGAAAGAAACTACCAAACGAAAGGAAAGAAACAGCGAAATAAAACAATGTCGAGGTACCTGAAGGGTAGATCCTCGTGCGGTAAGTCAAAAATACTATATGTTGTCGACCTTACATGCACTGACCGTGTACAAACTATGCTGACCGCGTGCTTCGAAAGGTGACAGTGAATACAAAGAACAAAGGGCTACACAGAAAACCGCGAAACGTGATCTAAAACTTGAGATAAGGTTTCTATTCAAATGTCAATCATCCTTTCACTGATATAAATCATTGTTTAAATCAAATCAATTAACTAAAGCAATTAGCAAGTCATTCATAACACAGTCCGATGCAAAATTTACGTTCGATCAAAACAGAAATCATTAAAAATGATTTATTTTTGCGATAAGAGCGAATCCTGCCTGCATCTAGCCTTTAATTTACACGTTTGAAACAAGTGAGCAACTAAAAGGTCACGTGTATTCAGCCTGGCACACCTGCCTATAGGCGTCACCATAGTCAAAAGAAACTTTTTGAGGTTCTAGGCAGGTTCTGTCCCGCGTGCAAAACATGGAAACCTAATGAGTTATTATTACTCCAGTTGATTTTTGTTTTCAAACAAAGTTGAACCTGAACATAACTCGACTTTAGTACACTCATTTAACTGTGGGCACCGTGCTGTCGACTCAAAAAATGTTCACGCCATGGCCAGTGTTGGTTGGGAAATTCAGTGGCAAGAAAATGACACATTTTCATTCTCCAACTCGACTGGGCATTAATCCAACTGCTTTGTTTTCCTCAACTCAAGAAGAATACGTACACAAATGGAGGATCACAAATGGTGGATAACAGTAGCCATGTTCATGTACGCGCGTAAAAATCTATTCGTGCGTATCTAAACTTAGTAACTGCCGACCTGACGTAGAAAATATAGCGTTTGTGACGATGGAGTGGTTATAATAATAACACAAATTTATACAGCGTTGTTGCGCCACCAAGTGATCACGGCGCTACACTTGGACGCTCGCAGCTTATAGCGCTGCCTTACTGCGGCCCGTTTTGCAGGGAAGGTCATGATTGGACGATTAGACGCAATACTATTTTCCTATTATATTACAAAATAGGAAGGGGAATACTGACAGAAACTTACCCCAGTTAGCTTTTTCTTATTTGTCTCCCAACAAAAGAAAAACATTGAAATCGCATAAACCTGAGGCTCGTGGACACAAGACATGCCTTACTGTAAACAGGTCATCTTAAAACCGTACACATGTTGACCTGTGGCCACCCGTGCCATAATGTCTAGACCACTGGGAAAGCATGTGTGTGTTAAGTAGAAACATGCGTCCCCTCCCTCCCTACTCCCCCCCCCCCCCCCCAAAAAAAAAATGACTGATTTTAGAACGGGAAAAAGGTAAGGAAGTAATTAAGTTTAGTTTCATTTTGTGTCATACTTAGTGGACAAATAACTTCTTAAGAATACGAAATAGGTGCAATTAGCATTAATCTGACAGCAAAATAGCTAGGCCAGGTGTTGTAAATAATGCCAAAACGTGCTTGGTCTAGATAGACAATTGTGTAGCAGACTGTTATTGTTGATAATGTTAAACAAAATTTACAGTGTCGCGTGGTATAGTACGGTTTCCTTACAACACCAATAATCAAGGCTTCCTGTCGATCTTCGAGATACTGGTGAAGGATGAAACGACGTGAGATTGTGATTAAAGGTTGTCATTCAAAGAACACTTGAAATAATCAAAAATATCTTCGT
This sequence comes from Pachyseris speciosa, assembly GCA_016490735.1. Lineage (NCBI taxonomy): Eukaryota > Metazoa > Cnidaria > Anthozoa > Scleractinia > Pachyseridae > Pachyseris > Pachyseris speciosa. The sequence continues at coordinate 912,185 of JAEMWC010000278.1, forward strand.
CCTGCTATTTTTGTATGCGTATTTCTGAGTGTTTTGACTTAATATAGGCTGATTATACATGACGTTAAAAGCTATTGTGTTCTACCAAATAAATGTAAGAATTGAAAACAAAACGTTCTCTGACGCTGCAGCTGTCGATTCTGTTTGTTGGGAATTGATAACTAACTGACAACTCTGACATTGATTGATTGATTGATGATTGATGATTGATTCGTTGATTCATTGATTGATTTAACTTATTTGATTGTTTGCTTAGTAATATCAGAAAAGCTTTATAAGGAGCCCTTTCAGAAATGTGATTTTAAAAGGTGTCCTTAATAAAAATAATTATTAAACTAAACAATAACACATTCTTAGACAGGCTAATCGCAGGGTGCAGAGGAGTTCTGTTCGATCGTACACGAAAAAGTCTCACCTCGTTAATTCCAAAATATGTTTACTTTGTACGGTAAAGATTGTCGAAATGAAGTCCTTCTGATTTGTGAATGTTTTCTGCTTCCATATCCTTCTATATCCCCCGATCTTGTCTCTCTCGTATGGCTTTCCGCCATGCTTAGTTGCATATACCGCGTCAAACTGACGCTGGCCGCGGGCGCACATGATCTTTGCCCGAAGGGTAACGAATAAGCTTCGGAAATCGGAAAGCGAAGCTTTCCGAACGAGGCACGAAGTGCCGAGTAAAAGAAGAGTAAAGGGAGGAAACAAGCGTCACGTGACTAGTTCGATGTGAACCGCAATAACTGGTGACGGAAGTGGGCAGTGACCGGAAACGGGAGAGTAATCTCCCGTTGGGAAAGGATAAAAAACATGGCAAGTTTGTCTTTCAAAAGGCCAGCTCCACTCAAGGAAAACCCACCGGAGGCAAAAAGAAATCGAAACCGTCCACCAGGGAAACACAAATTGAGCTAGACAGACTAGATAGCCAGCAAATACTAACAACACGTTTATTCTACGAGGTCACAACAAATACCCTTCAAACAATAGCTAACTAATAATTAGAACAATTCTCACGCTTCGACAATTCTCAGCAAACCTTCGAGCATCAAAGTCTCCCCCTTTTCTGAAAACGTCCGACGCATATGTGTCGAATGTTTACTTGTCTATGACATGATCTCGAATATTGTGGTCTTCCCTATCACCGAAGCCCGGGCACCGAAGTCACGGCTAACCGCACGCTGATGAAGCCGACAAACAAACTGATCAACGGTTTCACTGATTTCCTGTGCAATCTGCAGAAACATGTGCCTCTCAAATGGAACGTTTGCCTTTGGAACGAAGTAGTCATCAAGTGTCTGCGAAACCAGTGCTTCTAACGAACCGACACCTAGGAAACAGAATGCTTCCAACACCTCCCGACTCGCTGGTTGAACCACTAGCCTTAGCTCCGCTCATATTGCCGCCGCCTATAAACCGCCGTTGAAAAGAGAAAAATCTCGACAAATACCTCCACGAAACCGCGAGTGAAAAAGAACGATCCTTGTCGCTTACTGTAGAACCCCGAAACACAAATAGAGGCCGCCAGCGAGTACTTCCAACACATTTATTCTTCGAGGTCACAACACACTATACGTCATTTCCGTCACCAGTTGTTGCGGTGCACATTGAACGAAAGCGGTGTAATGAGGCCGTAAATCTCCTTTGCCAAAAATGTTAGTTTTCCGACCGTTTCAACAGAATTCTTGTTCAATTTGGCTAAAAAGTGAAAATTCCAAACCATATACGAAAAATGAGGCCTTTTGATTAAATTTCGTGTTAGTTACAGGGAATCGAAAAATTGAACCTAAATCGGTTTCCTCCCTTTACTATTCTTGTACTGTAGGCCAACCTTTTGTAACCGTGCGCGCCCACAGTACTTTGGTCCGCGATACATGCAAATAAACATTGCCAAAACCTTACCAAAAAGAGACAAGATCGGGGGACATAGAAGAATATGGAAGCAGAAAACATTCACAAATCAGAAGGATTTTATTTCGACAATCTTTATCGTACAAAGTAAACATATTTTGGAATTAACAAGGTGAGACTTTGTCGTGTATGATCGAACAGAACTCCTCTGCACGCTGTGGCTAATGAAACAATAAAACTCAAGCCACAAAGTCATGTTTCGAAATAGAGATAAGATAATTCAATAAGATGGCCGCCAGCAATAGCCAAGCAGACAAAATAGAAAATATATCCACAAAGCATCACTAAATATGAGCATGACTGGGCCAGAGATTTTAAAGGATTCCCCTCAGAAAATGGAAAAGCTGCCACTGACACTTTTCTATGAGACCTTTCGTATTCCCAGATGCTTAGGTAAAAACTCTTGTTCATGCCTGTGCTGTTTTGCTGAGTATCTCATTCAAATATCAGTTTCGTGTACATATCCCAAGAAATTGATGCATTTGCCGCAAATGCATCAATTTCTTGGGGTTGTTCTTGGGATTGTAAAAGGTCATATATCCTGACTGAGGTTTTGGGCCAAAACCTCAGTGAGGATATATGACCTTTTAGGTAGATTTTTCATTGTTCGTTTGTTGTTTTGTTTTGTTTTGTTTCTTTTTACCCGGAGGGAGAGATTATTAAACGTCTCGTGGTTTCTTTCACATTAACTCGTCAATACAGTACTCATAATTCTGCCTCTTTTATATGTACTATAGTCATCCTTCTCTTATCTTAGAGTTCGTTTACCTGGCGTATGTGAGTAAAATTGAATGAATTGGATTACCCTTCATAAACAGGGTTCGAATGTGATTTTCTCCTTCTCCGAGAGAGTGACCATACATCGCTGCTGTTTGGTTGCATATGCAATTGGGTACATTAGCTAATGGTATGATTGCTGGAAACTTCACTATTCATTTGCGAGCGTACGAAAACAAACATCAACCAGAACAAACCAACAAAATCTGAGTAAAAAAGGGTCAAAGACTTACGGTACACTTTCCATCTTGATGTCCGACCCAAGCAAATCTACACTAAAGGTTGCATGAACATCATGAGCTTGGATGCCTTTATCACGAGCGGAACCGCAAGGATCAGACGCAACACGACAAGCGGAACCACACGCAGAACATTACTATTTACCCGAAAGGAATGACCCAAAGGTATTTTAGTGAACGGGGAATAGAGCTCTATTTTAAGCGCAAAATATCGATTTGAGAAATCCTTTGTGGGTTTGAATAAATTCTCTGAGGATTCTTAGAGAGGGGGGAGGGGGGGGGAGATCTTGGAAGGAAAATGTTATTGAAGGTCGATTAATAACGAAGTCTAACATTCCGTTTCATTTAAAACCAGAAGGGCTTTCGGACAAAGCAGTTTATCCATGAAGAAGGAACACGTTCTTTGCTGCAATGAGATATTTGCTGTTGTTAGCAAAAAAGGGAAATAAAGCCTTATTTTTATAAGGTCGAGTAGAATGAGTAACAGATGTGAGAATCAATAGCGGTTGGGATCGTGAACTGTCTTGAAAAAAAAAGGGAAGTTTCCCTGGAAATCGATACGTTTGTCGTCTCTTGGATCAAGCGTCTCGTGACTTCTTTGATAAATTCCAGTCGGCCGTGGCGGTGCCACTCTCGCCTCCAACCCTCTCCCCTCCCACCCTCTCCCCTCCAACCCTCTTTCCTCCCACCCTCTCCCCTCCAACCCTCTCCCCTCCAACCCTCTCTCCTCCCACCCTCTCCCCTCCTACCCTCTCCCCTCCTACCCTCTCCCCTCCCACCCTCTCCCCTCCCACCTTCTCCCCTCCCACCCTCTCTCCTCCCACCCTCTCCCCTCCCACCCTCTCCCCTCCCACCTTCTCCCCTCCCACCCTCTCTCCTCCACCCTCTCCCCTCCCACCCTCTCAACTCCAACCCTCTCTCCTCCACCCCTTCTCCCCTCCCACCCGCTCCCCTCCAACCCTCTCCCCTCCTACCCTCTCCCCTCCAACCCTCTCTCCTCCCACCCTCTCCCCTCCCACCCTCTCCCCTCCAACCCTCTCTCCTCCCACCCTCTCCCCTCCCACCCTCTCCCCTCCAACCCTCTCTCCTCCCACCCTCTCCCCTCCAACCCTCTCCCCTCCCACCCTCTCCCCTCCTACCCTCTCCCTCCCACCCTCTCCCCTCCCAACCTCTCCCCTCCCACCTTCTCCCCTCCCACCCTCTCTCCTCCTACCCTCTTCCCTACCCTAGGGCAATTTGTTTTCAAATAATTTATTCTTTTAATCCGTTTTATCTCATTTTGGTCATATACGCCGCTAGGATCAGTGTGACGTCTATATTTTGTATCCTATTTCTTAGACACTTTGTTACAGTTAAATCGTTTTTCGCCTCGAAAGATAGCAATCGACATGCAACCATTAATTCGTCACCCGTCGCAAAACTTTACGCATGTTGGTAGATTGTATTAATATGATACTTCAGTGAGTTATATCTAATTCTTACTCCCTGATAGACGTTTATCGTTCCCAGTTAAGGTGCTATGGTACCTAGAAAATGTGTGGAAATCATAGCTTTTTTTTCCTAAAAGTGAGTAGGGGGTGGGGAGTATTAAATCCCTTATTTCTCCAAAGATTTTGATGGAGGACTGGATATTGCTATGCATGTATCTTGTCACGTGACAGCTGATCACGTGGCTATACTCGGTTCATCTGAACTCACTCTCTTGTCGGCCGAATCATTTGCAGAATTTATCTTGGAATGTGTCAAAATTGCCCTTAATTACTGTGTTTTGGGACATTTGCTGATGCGGAGCTCATCATCAAGGGCTGAGAAGGCTTAAACCTTGTCAATTCCAAAGAATCGCTTATTGGCACTGCGAATACAACAAACTTTGTTCGAACGCTCGCTTGAATCTGCTGACAGTTTGTTGTTAGTGGACAAGGGGCCTAAAAGCAGATGGATGTGCCTTGTCTCACCGGGCTCCAATCTTCACTGGCGGAAGTTTCATTGAATGCTGAAGGTGCCCGAACAACTTTTGGTGCAGGATTGAAGCCTGGACTGAGACTTAAAAGAAAATGGTAAATTGTTTCGGAAGAGCCATCCCGCTCAAAGATATGTGGAATCTCCCAGGATTCAATGGGGGCAGATTCTTGCTGTTTGGCTGCTTGGTTGAGGTTGCTGATAAAAAGGGAGCTGAGAGAACTATTGTTTGCCTTTTTCCCTCAAATTTCCTCTTTAATTTGAAAACAGAAGAGCTGTTTTGTAATGTTTACTCTCTGAATAAAGGATTCACTCGTAAAAAGATTTGTTCAGACTACTGTTTTGGAGGTAAGATTTTCATTTAATTCTTGCACTACAGAGAGGACAGAGCACTACAGCTGTCTCCTTATTTTCTCTTATTTTGAGCTAATATGTTGTTTACATCCCATCTGTATGCTATTACTTTGCTGGAGAGGTGCACTGTCATGCCTGTTTGATTGTTTTCCCTTTTCCCCATGTGTAACAAACACTTTTGCTGTGATATTGCTGGAAAAGATGGCAAAACCTGACCACAGCAATTTTTTTCGTGACCCTATGCAAGTTTGAAATTTGAAACTGGCACGCAATTTGTAGATGGCAACAATTACTTGCTTTTCATGATTTTACTTTTACCAGCTTTTTAGGGATCAAATTAGACGTAAACAAACCTTCTATGCAATGAACCAAAAATAAGCCAATCTGTTGAATTGTTCCTTCATAACATTTGAAAAATTGATGGCAGGTATAGGCAGAAAACACCCATATTTGGCAAAGTGAAACTTTGAAGATTTTTCTCTCTGTAAATAAACAGAGTCAGTCCACAGGTTGAGGTTCATATCTTAGATCAATACAAAGATAACTGGTAAAAAATTGTTTCTTGCCTCACTGACTAAGCATTTTTGCTCATTTCTTGTTACCGAGGAAGCACTATTAAAGACATCTGACAAAAGCTTGTTCTGTTACCATGGCAACAAGAGACTCAAACATCATTGTGTTGGTCATCATTCATGGCAACGAGTTACATGATGGTGGTTTCTTCTGCATGAGCTTGATTTTGGAGAAAAAAGTAGTGTAGGGTACCATAGCACCTTAATTAGGTATTGGAGTTTCTATGAGTTTTCCACTGACATCTCAGGCATATTAAGGCATGGTTAGAAACCTAATTTGCATAAAATCAAAAAACAATCATAACATTGCGTAGAGAAACGTCATCAAACTCGGCAGTCACATAAAGCTTGATGCCATTACCGGATTTTTGTTTTTAAGTGCTGAACATTTTGGTCACATGCCCAGTAAATGGCGATTAACGCCCAAATTCTTTAAAGTATAACGGGGAATATAAACCAAACTATAACCCAAGCTTTTCGGATGCCTTACTATTACACCTTGAAAGTTCATCATGAATTAGCCTTGTATGGTGGTAGCTATTATTTCTATGAGATGCTATTAAGTCATTTCTAATGTCACGTGACCTTTTCATCTTTTTTGCTTTATGTGGATACGCTGACAAGCAAGGCTAATCCATTTCAAGAAAAAAAAGATTTAATTCGATTTCATTTTATCTTCCTCGTTTTGCTTAGAAGATATTTCACAACACATTGGGTTGATCTCGTCTTTTTATTATTTCTTTCTTATTCTTGCTCAATTCAGTATCCTTAGCCTTTAATACTCCAATTTTTAGAAAACATGACATGCTTTGAGCTTTAACATTAACATTTTTACAAAAAAATCGGAAAACGTGTTTGGAAAGCTGTGATTCTTTGTAACTCAGTAGTAAAGAAACTTTTATTATAATCAATACCATTTCCGAGAATTACTAGATTTTAAACTCAGTTTGTTAAGTAATAAGATATTTCGCGTCACCATCTGATTAATTGGCGAGTTGGCGTTATAACTTAGAGACATTACAAAAGGCTTTCATCCACTCTAAAAGCTGAGGATTGAAGTACTTGTGGCCGGTGAATACTTTTTTCCCTCTCTAGCTACTTTTAAGCCAAGTACAAGGTCGACTTTAAGCAGGCTGAGTGGCCCAAAAGAGAAGTGAACATGGTATGGAGATCGGATATCAGTTAAAAAGAAAAACAAATTGGTAAGGATGATTGGTTTCACATCGTTATTGACCAAAGACATGTCGAAGTTACGTGTGAGCCGTAGAACGACAACATTTTTCTCTCACTCGAGCGCGTGACCTTCTTCGCGCGCGCCGCTCTCACTCGCGCCCATAACCTCCCTCGAACGCGCAGCTCTCACTCGCTCGCCATTTTCCTCCAGTAAGTTATCGAAGGATGTCTATATCGATAATTCGTCAGAAATATCACTTTATGTTGTGGCTATTCATGGGCCAAAATCACAAGTGAGACCTTCAAAGGCATACCTTAACTTTTCCCCTGTTCTGATTATCTGCAGCTTAAGGTATGTTTCCCTCTCTGGAGAGCACAGAAATTCTATGTCGGGTAGATCCAATTTCTGGTACAAAGTTATTCAAACGGAAAACACTCACAATAAATAGGTTTTTTATAAATCAAAGTCCAGTTGCATATGTTTACTGACGATCTGATAATTGGATTTAGGTCACGGACTCACCTTGAATGGCCGTGCAGAGGGATTTAGGATTTTATATAACCTCACTGAAAATGTTCAACTCTTCTTTCCTGACCATATCTCCCTCTCGGAGCGGTTTTGAATTTCATTGTATTGTATAGGTCCACAAGTCCGGCGGATTAAAAGTGCAAACTAATCTTTCCACTTTCTGTTCCAATTGCTTATTCAGACGGACAAAACATCAGCCCCAGACATGAATCAAAGTCCAAATGCAAACCTACAGAAATTGCCGGCTTCAAACCAATCAATGTGCAAGACGTCTGTAGACTATGTAACATTTGCTGTAGGCTGATTATGGACACCTTGAATGTCCTCTCCGTTCATTGCACTTCTATTGGTTTGAAATGTCCAAATAAAAATTTTAAAGCTAACCCGAATATGCTCTGCGCCACTCTATCGAGTTTTGGTACCCACGTGTGGACATGTGTGTGAATGGATACCAACAATTTGTAGTGATAGCCGTATAAAGTGCAAGCGAAACCAATAAGGATTTGCACAACGAGTGATATCGAATATTCTATTGAAGTGCAGTATGAACCAACCTTACGAAATGCTTAGTAATTTTCCCGACAAGCGTGACCTTATTGGCACGGCAGCGTGACTAAGATGCATGCGTATATTTTTTTTTTTTCTTAAAGGGGTAGTATCGTGGAAATTATCCCTGATTTTGGTAATAAATTTACTAAAATCACGTTTCAGTGACGTTTTCATTCATGAATTGCTTCTGCATCGCCAGTGAAATAAAATCAAGTAAATCTGAAAACTGAAAAATGAGCCACACTAAGTTATTACGAAGTTTATCTAAGATACAAGGGGAAGAACTTGAAAACGTGGACCCGGCGTTTTCAAGTTGGCATTCATTTTCATCTTGGCTACGCGTGACAAAAAACACTTGACAATGGTTTCCTTGAGCTACATCAGTAAACAGGTCTTCATTGCTTTCCAGATTTTTACTAACAAACCATGACACTGCCCCTTTACGGGGTCGTTATACCTGGATGTTAATGAAATAAGAAATGATTTGATGAAGAAATTAAAAAGGGAAATAACTGAAGGCATACACAAACACCCAGACAGGCCACTACAACGCGGCTATACGTCAGGTTGAGGGCGGGCTGTTTGCTGTTCGGCCATAAATTCTAAAACTCTAGCTAAATTTAATTGTTAATCACCTTAAAATCTTTATTTTTCTCACCTTCCCTTAAAATCACTCTCCCCTCCCCCCTTTTCTTCTTCTTCATAAACATTTTAAAAATTACCCAAAAATTCTGAGATATTTATGGGGTAATGCACTACAAAACTTTGGTTTGCTTCAGCTGGATTGCATGAAATCTCAGAAAGATAAGAAGGATAAAAGATCTAAAAGCGAGGAAAACGTAGCATTCTGGTATATTGCCGGCGGTGACACTCGTTCTTACAGACCTAGTCACGGCGCTATGTAGTCAATACAGCTTCTTTGCTTCCAAGGCCAAACGAATGGGCCCACAGCCGCTACCCGCTGTTGTAGTCACCCTGCCTATGGCGAACCTACATAAAATAAATTAACTTTGTTTCCGTTGCAAGCTTGGGAGACTCTATTTTCAGCTCTTTCTTTCATTCCTGGCTATTTTCCTGGCTGCGGGTGAAAACTGGATCATGGAGCTGTAAATATCGTCCAGTGGTTTTCACGTGACTGTCACAAGGAATTCGCGTTTGTTTTGGTTTTGTATTACTTCGCTCCGTGATGATTGGTTAGCAATATTCCGGCCACTTTCTCAACCAATGAGCCGAGCAAAACCAACACCTATTTACAACAATGAAATGCAACAATAAAATACCAGCCGTGCGCCGCATTCCTTTAATTTTTTTCACATTTGCTTTGCTTGCTAATCACTTTATTCATAACGCAAGTTCGTTTTCGCAAAAACACTCAGCCTTTGCTTGCCCCAAAATACAGGTCTACTCTACATCCGGTACCCGCTCTTGGCGCCGCCTACAGGTGATTGTGCATTATTCCGAATTCGTATTATTCGGCAAAGGGTGCCATTCAAATTATAGTGTTTAGTATGGAGACGCCATGATGGTGTCCCTCCTAGGAACATCAACATGGCGGTCGGAAAGCCGGTGGAAACTTTTGGAGTTTACTTTGGCTCTCTCAAAAGATTTTTTCACTCTGCTAAACTTGAAAACATTCGCATGGACACTTCTCTTAACATATTGGTTATTCAGAACTCGAAAACACAACGTAAATCGATATTTTCATGTGCGTGATATGCCTTCTTAGAAGCAATTCAGATGTCACGCATTGTGAAAAGACAAGGCATTCTACCGAGCTGAAACAGGCCAGCAGATATATCTTTAAAATGTCTTTTACCTGATGAAGGTAAAACCTCAAAATTTTTTATTTTAGTTTTTTGTGACGTAGCATACAAACTAAGAACTCAATTCCATTGTTTAGAAACCAGTCAGATGCTCAAAGTCGAACCCAGGCTCTCTTCTCTTTTCCTCCCTTGTCGTCGAGAGAGAGAGACCCTGGTTGGACCTGATCACGTGACCAATAAAAACAACAATATCGCAGGGAGGGTGGGTCATTAAAGCCGTCTTGTCACAGTAATAGTTTCTTGACTCTGCCACCCCTCTCTGCCTTCAAATTTTTTTACCACCCAGATTTTGGATGGTCACGTGATCAGGTTCAACAAGGGTCTCTCTCTCGACGACAGGGGAGGAAAAGAGAGAGAGAGAGCCTGGGTTCGAGGTTGTCAGATGCTGTCTGATCTCACCTTTATCGTCACGCGAAATTTTCAAAGGCAAATCTACCGCGGGAGTCATCTGCACGCTTCCAATTGTTTTATAAACAATTGAATCGAATAGGCTAACGTTATCGTTTGCACATGCGCAGAGCCGTGAAACCCTCTCTTAATACAATTGAAATTGCGAGGCTATCATCATCGTCAATGTCGTCATCATCATCATCATTTTTAAAAGGGCGCTGTCGCGTAATTTGGGTCTGAACCCAAACATGTTTTTGCAAAGTGGAACACAAAAAAGTACTTAATTTGTGCATTGAAACTACGTGCAGTTGTCTATGGCCAAGGATGATCCAAGAAATAGTTAGAAATCTACTTCTTTACGTTAGCCGGGCCGATCGCGAAACAGAAAAAGTACTTCCACACGATTTGAAAAACTTATGATGAGAACTGTGGTGACAGTGCCCCTTTTATGTGTGCCGACTGTTAGAAGCCACGATGCGATTAATCACGGAATCAAGATCGGTAGAGCAGCGTGTGACCGAAACGCTAGAGGCTATTCCCGTCCGGTTTCCTGAGTTTGGTGAAGTCCGATGCCCCCAACTGGTAGGATCACTATCACAGCCCCACACAAAGGTACAACATCTGAGACGTACTTCATTTGCGTCTCAATAGAAGTGCAGTCAACTCTCGCCTCGCCGACATCTTCGTCTTAAATCGGCTTCCCTAAATTAGTCCCTTTCACGAACTGACGTTGAAATCCCTTTAAATAATAATTGCTAAAGAGAGTTTCAGCTCAGTGCTACGCACACGGACGCTAACTCATGGAGCTGAAGCGTACACGAAACTGTTGAGGCCGTTCAACTTTTTCTCGTACGTAGTCGTTGAACGAGAACACTGCTCTGAACGTTTTTGTATATTCATGAAGACTGGCAAAAATGACTTGTAAGAGTCTTCAACGACAATTATTTTTCTTACGCCAGCAATGTAACAAACTATAGGTGAAAAAATATCAGTTGTGATTTTTAGTCTTACACGTATCTCCGGGGAAAAATAATACGGAGAGAAAGAAATACATTTCAACATTCTAATCAAATTGTTTGACATCGACAAAGTATTGCCTATGTTGATGAAAGCAGAGCTCAGTAGATTCTGCCAGTGTTAAATCGTTGAGGCAGCCGGCATAAAAATCAGTATAAGGAGACGAAAGTAGCTACTGTTTTTAAAATACGCTTTACAGTTGCTAGTTACCTCTCAGCCGTGTGCCGAACTAGTGAAGGTTGAAAATTGGAATTGTCCTCATTCATCTGTTTCATCAGTTGATCGTTAACTTTGCTGGTAAAAACACGTATGTTCAGGCTGACATGTCGTTGCGTGCCGTTTCAGTCCTGGCGCGGGGCACTGTGGTCTGAAACTTGGTATCAGCCGATTGATGTTGAATCGGAAGTACGGTAAATCACATTTGATTTGACCAGAAATAGGTACTTGAACGCTCGAATTAATAGCTCTTATGTTGGGTCTTAGAGCACTGAGAGTCGATCGACGCAGTCGTTTAAAATACACTCATTATCATCCACAGATTAATTCACGTACTCGTATTCTCTTTTTAGCATAGACTGCGAGTAGTCTCTAATTTCGGCGATAGATTGTGGGGCGGGCGAAAGACACGCGCGCGCGAAGTTGCAAGGAGACGCGACGCGAAGGGAACTTATTTTTGGCGCTCCCCTCGCGTCGCGTCTCCTCGCAACTTCGCGCGCGCGTGTCCTTCGTCCGCCCCACAATCCATCGCCGAAATTAGAGACTACTCGCAGTCTATTTTTAACATCGTTCGTATCACACTGATTTTGGTGGTTTGTGAATGTTCTCTACGACCAAACTGAACATACTTAAGAACTGAAAATGTATGCGTCGTTCTGTTGCGTAGTTCAGGTCGATTCTCAGTTGACTTTACAATGCAAATCTGACAACGCACAAAAGAGAGTCAGAAGTGTGATGACCTTGTCAAGTGGTTCGTGCATCTGATATGCCCATATTCACCATATTGGTTTGAACACGCTTCAAGGGATTCCCCTAATATCTATCTGACTGGATACTTGGAAAGGTGCCTGTGATAAAATAGCTGTTCCTCAAGTAGCCATTATAAAGACTAAGAGTGCAACCGCGTTTTTTGCCTGGTGTTCTTCTTCCTCCCTTCTTCTCACCCTCCCTGTTTTTTCCTTTCCTTTTCCTGTTGTGGTGTGTGATTTTCGAGATTTCGGACCTAAAAAGATTGCGTTTTGGCCTTAGTCCTGTCACTGAAATGCTGCAATTTTCAGTAGACAGGTTTTAGGAAAACCAGTTAGAGATACATTTATCAATTGCTGCAAAACGGATTGCTTTTCTCTTCGTGCAGTGATCAGCAACGTTGCGTTTTCTGGCGTAAAGGAGCAACGTTCATTTTAATAAAATAAATAACGTTTTGCAAAACGTTGAGGTCGCATTCCATTTTCTATTTCGAAGAAGGAAAAGAAATTAATTTAATCAAATAATCCCAGTTATACAAAGACCGATGTCATGCTCAAGTCTTGATTGGTGTAGAATTAAGAGTTTGCGATAAAAGTATAGCCGCACTCGAAAGACGTCATGACCGGAAGAGAATGAAACAAAAAAAAACTGCTGAAAAAAAAAGAAAAACCAAATACATTCCATTTGACAGTGCGTGTTACCTCTGATGACGCGTGGATGACGTAAAAACGTGATGAGAACATCAGTCACGCTACTCGCATGCTACTCGTAGCGTACTTTTTTCTTACCACACGTTTGGACATCACCGTGTGTTCTGCTAAATGAAATCTATTTGTTAAATATAAATGTGTTGAGCAGTCACAATCGGCTACTTTTGAAAATGGTCATTTTTATGCAGCGGGTTCCCAAATCGGGCGTTGTACAATGTGTTGCACCTCAACAGGCCCGTATGGCGATGGGGGGGGGGGGGGGGGGGGGGTGACGGGTGCGTACGCATCCCCAGTGGGTCGCGAAAATCCGTTTATTAGATACCGGCGATTAAAAAGAAAGTAAGTTATTACAAAAAAAAAAAAAAAAAAAAAGGTGAACGCAAAGTAACTGTAGTACTTGCGTACTGACTCGCTTATTGTGTAGTTTCAAATGAGACACTTTCTATTGAACCGTTTTCATTCTATGTTCGCTATGTTATCCCCTGCTATGTCGATACTATTAAATTGTTGAAAGACTACTTCGGATACAGCTCGGCAGCGGTATCCTCTTTTGGCGTCGAGTCGAAGCCAAAAGAGGATACCGCTTCAAAAGCCTTGAGGGATTTGCACTCAAATCTTCGTTCTATTTCACATTCATCATTCACACTCTCGAAGATTTCTTGCACAATTCCAGCCACCAGCTCTGCAAATGTGAATGGAGGCAAGTTCCATACACGGCTCTCGGCCACATTTACAACCGAGCCAGCATAGCTCAAAGAAGGTTGTTTCGTTGATGCGAAGTGGTAGCCTTGTTTGCCCAGGAGCATTCAAGTAGGCTTGAGCTTGGTACACTATCCAACGAAGCCCAAAATCTATTTCGACCAAGAAATTTTTCTTTAATATTGATATTTTTACGGTTGATTTCGAATTTCTAATTTTCTATGTAACGTCCTTCAAAACGCTAAAAAAATTTCCCGGAGAGCATGCCCCCCCCCCCCCCCCCCCCCACATTATTTTTCTTCACTAATTGAGCTCGAGAGTGCTGCGTTGCAGATCTCTCGCTCAGTATTACCATAATCCTGATACAGAGTTTCCACCTTCCCAAAATTAGCTGACCCCAATCCCTATATTTGTTTTACCCTCCCCCTCCCATCCCCCCAATGCCCAAACAAACTAGCTAGCTATAATCCCAATACAGAAATTCCCTCTCCCAGAAATTAGTTAACCCTAATCCCTTCACATGTTTTGCCCCTCGCCAAAGCTATTCCCTTAATGTGGCTTTCTCTGTTAATTTAATCTAACATTCCTACAAGGTTTTATTTGTTTTTGCTAATTAACACTAATTGTTGAGCTTGAAAGTGCTGCGTTCCAGAGGTCTCTCTATGGCAAGCCGTCGCTGCCAAAAGCCTCTCGAATTGTAAATCCTGGTCCAAACGTCCTTCAACATAATCGAGTTAGAAAACTCACATGTTCAGTTTTGAAAATGCATGGTCGAATTCTGGAGAACTATGGTTGAGTTGCATTCTGAAAGTTTCAGTTCTCGCTAGTGGGTTTTCAATTTCTCGCTAGCGAGTTTTTCAATTTCTCGCTAGCAAGTTTTGAATTTCTCGCTGGCGAGTTTTCAATTTCTCGCTAGCGAGTTTTTAATTTCTCGCTAGCGAGTTTTTCTCAATCGTGTGCAAGCGCAATATGCGGACGGAAGTTGTAGAAGGTGGCGGAAGCCTTAGACCATAGACGGAAGTTGTAGGTCGCGAATGGAAGCCGTAGATTTCGCAATTTTGAACTGTTGTTTTCTTCGAGGATTCGAACTGGAGGGGTTTAAGTGCACCGATATTTCATTAACCAAAGAACATAATGCAAACAAGACGCTCTATGAGCCTTTACTTGGGACACCTTGGACACCTTGCGAAGTGCAGAAGTAGACGTACGCTAAAACCGACTATCGGTTTGAAAATTGATCGGAGGGCCCTTGGAACCAGCTCATTCACGTAGTGGCTAAGTGCATGCGTTCGACTCTTTTCGCATAAGTAACTCGGAAAACAGTTTTACGTGATTCCCTCGTACGAAAACAAACGTGCATTGAGCGAACCCAAAAGCAAACCATTTTCATTTTTCAAACGGATTGTTTCCGAGAGTCAGAAAGCGTGCGTTAGAATTCTGCACTTCATAAGGTTTCCAAAGTGTCCCGAGTTAACGCTCATAGAGCGTCTTGTTTGCATCATGTTCTTTGGGTTAATGAAATATCGGTACACTTGAACCCCGCCACTTCGAGCCCTCAAAGAAAATAACAGTTCAAAATTGCGAAATATACGGCTTCCATTCGCGGCCTACAACTTTCGTCTATGGTCCACAGCTTCCGCCACCTTCTACAACTTACGTCCGCATATTACGCTTGCGCACGATTGAGAAAAACTCGCTAGCGAGAAATTGAAAAACTCGCAGCGAAAACTTGAAAACTCGCTAGCGAGAAATTGAAAAACTCGCAGTGAGAAATTGAAAAACTCGCTAGCTAGAAATTGAAAACTTGCCAGCGAAAACTGGTTGAAAACTCGCTAGTGAGAAATCAAAAACTCGCTAGCGAGAACTGAAACTTTCAGAAAGCAACTCAACCGTAGTTCTCCAGAATTCGACCATGCATTTTCAAAGCTGAACATGTGAGTTTTCTAACTCGATTATGGTGAAGGACGTTTGGACCAGGATTTACAACTCGATAGGCTTTTGGCAGCAACACCTTGCCATATCTCTCGCTCAATATATATGGGTTATTAACCAAGCGTGAGGTCAAGATGGCGGGATATTGGCCAAGTTCTTTTTTCTTTTGCTTGTTGATAAATACGCAAAAACTGGAACGAGGTGAATATCCCGCCATCTTGACCGAACAAGCTTGGTCAATAAAGGATTTGTTATATGACTCAAAGGACGCTATTACAGTAAAACGCGGGACGAACGGGCTATCCAGAGCGGTCATGATGGCTCCATCTTGACCTCGCGGGTAGCCGATCACAGCAGGAGAATTGATTCATCTTGACCGCTGAAAGAGCCAGTCATATAATAAAAGGCTTTACAAAGCTAACTATTTTACTAATGATTTTATTTTCTGCTCACAACCACCTTCCCTCACGCACACTAAAACCACCATCCACCTACTGGTTTTATCAGAGGAGACTTGGGAACCCATATTTTTGGGATTACATACCATGGTACCTGGGAAACCACAAAGGTTGATAGAGAAACTACTGAAACTAACTTGAAGCCAATCACCAACCCTGTTTGCTTCTGAACGATATTTTCAAACACCAGGAATTTGTCTGCAAGCATTTCCTTCCCTCCTCTGCCCCTTCCCCCTCTTACATTTATCACTTACAAATGAAGTGATTATGACTTCGCAACGTTGTGTAATATCACTGCTTTTTGTAATCAATTTTTTAAGCACAATATGATTTCCAGTTTAGTCTAGATTGTCAGACAATATCTAAAACCTCGTTTATGGCAACCCCATTATGAACAAAAATTAATTCAACTATATGCAATTCGTAACGCCATGAAACATTTTAATGCAGCAAGCTTTTGGCCATATCTATGCATGAGAACTAAACCTCATGGTGCAAATTTGGATGACATTCGGGGCAGAGACGTAAAGTGAAAGCGGTCGGTTCAAAATACCAAACCAGGGAAAACGAAGCAAAATTAATCAACGTACTATGACTCGCTGTCACGCGTTTTCCCAGCAACGGTGAGCAAGTATTCTCCCCGGCGTGCTCAAACTTACTCCAGATTTTTAAAATTCCTCATTGGACACGACTTGCTATCATCTTGTCTTGAAAATTGCTTTCTTTTGTTCCACCTCTTTCCACAGGGCGTGACATTATCTAGACGTATCTACGTAAACTGCAAAAACGACTGCAGAAGCAAGATCAATCTTAACATCAAATGCACGCATCAGCTCGAGTCAGCCTGACAGAAGTCACGTCAGCAGCGCTGTAGGGCGTGCCTAAAAGCAGTCAAATAAAGTGCAAGCTAAACACATTTTCGGTTTTAACCTTTGCGGTTAATCGATGTTAACCCTTTCCTGCCCAAGGGGTTCCCCATTGACGAGTAAAATCGTCTGGCGTTAGACAGAGTAAAATCTATAAGTGCCAATTGGCACTCACGGGCGGGAAAGGGTTAAATGGGGACATAGTTTTTGATGATATTAACCCTTTCCTGCCCAAGGGGTTCCCCATTGACGAGTAAAATCGTCTGGCGTTAGACAGAGTAAAATCTATAAGTGCCAATTGGCACTCACGGGCGGGAAAGGGTTAAATGGGGACATAGTTTTTGATGATATTAACCCTTTCCTGCCCAAGGGGTTCCCCATTGACGAGTAAAATCGTCTGGCGTTAGACAGAGTAAAATCTATAAGTGCCAATTGGCACTCACGGGCGGGAAAGGGTTAAATGGGGACATAGTTTTTGATGATATTAACCCTTTCCTGCCCAAGGGGTTCCCCATTGACGAGTAAAATCGTCTGGCGTTAGACAGAGTAAAATCTATAAGTGCCAATTGGCACTCACGGGCGGGAAAGGGTTAAATGGGGACATAGTTTTTGATGATATTAACCCTTTCCTGCCCAAGGGGTTCCCCATTGACGAGTAAAATCGTCTGGCGTTAGACAGAGTAAAATCTATAAGTGCCAATTGGCACTCACGGGCGGGAAAGGGTTAATAAGCTTTTATTCTTGTGTAAAATTTCGTAACAATAAAGCAATTTACTTGCTGTCCGTTTTGAATGGCTTGTTTAAAATTGCTATTGCCATCTGCTTAAACTCTTGAAGTTCTTGGCTCTGGAATTAACAAACGTTCATAAAAGGACACTTGCAAAAAAGTTTATAAAGAAAAAGAAAAGAGAAATATTTTTATTTTGCGCAACCCCATCACTTGGTGATGTCAAATTAGGCAATTTTATCTTATCGAATGGGTCCAAATTTAATTCCGTTATCTTCCTGTTACCACTGGTTTCAGGGACAGGAATGTTTATGTTCTCGCAAAACATTTGACCTTTTACACAAAATTGGACTGTAGTTACAAACAACAGAGTAGCTCTCATAGGGGTCAGCAGAACTAAGACGCTCTTTTCACAAATTACCGACCGCCATTTCCAACTACTTCTTTAGCTTTCCAGAGCGCACGCAGGACAACGTACTGAAATTCTTGTGTTCTTCGGGAGAATCAAAAC